>JAKKPZ010000083.1:0-120000 GCA_022814885.1 Ditylenchus destructor
CGACTTTGGGAAAATGAAAAACGGTGAAATTTTTAACCATGAAATGAGAACTTGGTTATTTCGACTTTCCAAATATGATTTGATGTTTTGCAATACGGCATTTATTGTAATTTCTTAGTAATACGTGAACGAATGTGTTAGTTTTAAGCAATGAATGAGTCAATGCATTTATTTCCCATTCCTTCCAATCAATTTCCCTCATTGCCTTTCCACAATTACAAGATCAAAATGCTTTATCGTCGAATGACTGCTTCAATAATGCCCGTGAAGCAATGCCTTCGGAATTTTAAGCACAGAGCTAGCCAGCTCAGTGAAACTCTGCAATGTCAGATGTATATTTTTATTCCAAGTCTTTTTATTGTGACTGCAGTTTTATTACTCACCGCCGTGTTACTTTTCACTCTCCACATTAATGTCGGCAAACAGAAAGTCGTTGTACGCGGCCAAGTCATTTGCTGTAGTACGGCTAAACTTCATGCCGCCAAATTCACTTGTAAACCATGGGAGCGTAATATGAATCTGGAATTCGAGAGCTCTAAAGAAAATGGCACATTTATTTCTACCAATTATTTATCAGATGCATATGACACCAAAATATCCATAAACCATTGTTGGGTTGTACCAAAACGTGCGGTTGAGCTATACGATTATGACTGGCGTAAGTTTACTTATAAGTAATTTTAAAAATATTGGTATGGACCATTTATTAACGCATTATGAAAACGAAACATTAAAGCTATCCTCAACTAGGTCTCTCATAATATTGTCGATCTAATCCCAGTTTCATTCAAAACATTTCTCTAGTGTGGTTTCTTGCCGGATTAAAAATATACCGTTCGGCCAAAATCCTGCCCTGGGTCTCAAGCTTTGTGGACAGACTAATGTAATTTTCTTTAAAAAATATAACTCTCTTATTTCAAAGATGTTGCATCATTTTGTCATCGTTTAGTTACATCCAGCGATTTGCTTGCTGAGACTCATACGGACGAAAATGGCATGTTTGAATTGAGCGGAGAAACCGAAGAATTTTTCCAGATGTTACCGTATATTGTGATATACCACAGATGCAACATAGACACAAAGACGGTTAGTATATCTCGAGAGGTGTTATAACGATATTTAGTCACTTTCTAGAAAAAAATGGGTTTACCTTTTGTCGCTGTGAGATATGCTTTATAAGTGGATGTAAATGTAAACCATCGATTTTACTTATAAGAACACAGAATTTAAGGTGAAACTTTCAGAGAGGCATGCAATCTGGGCATAAACATCGCGTACGCAGAAGTCAATATTACATTCCACCACATTCTATTAACGGAGACTCGTATGACTTATTTCCACTGAATTTACAGATACTCGGATGGAGGGACACACTTTTCGACGTGTAGTCAATCTGATATTATACAGCGTGATGCATAAAAAGACGGTTTCTTTGAATGCAAGTAAAATAGTGATATTGAAGCGATATGACGAGCGTTTTTGCATAATGTTAACATATGATAACTCATCAAAACTTGAGTGGTCAAATAGCTCGCAAACGCTAAGTTTGTACCAAAACTGGTAATTCTTGGTTCAAAAATTGCAATTTTTAAGCCCAGAAATTTTGATGTTTGCGATAAGTTACAGGATTGATTTTTTGTTAGACAAGTATAAGCTTCAAATAATGAAAAGGCCGCTCAATAACGTTATTATCGTTCATATCGCTAATTTACGGCCATCTAACGAAATTTCTTTTTTTATAAATTCCATATTTTGATTATATATTGGTGAACAAATGCATAGTTATTATTGATCTGGTGGAAAGCCTCCGCTTTTACTGTTAAATAAATTTTCTTTATCGCTGGAATGTTTACGTATGATCTTTTAATTTTTAAGGGATGGTGACAGCCAAAAACTACATCATTGATAGAGATAGCGCAATTTGAGATACCGAGTTTGAATTAGCGCCTTGCTTGAAAATGATTTCCTCGAGAAGCAATATGTGAGGAATACGATTCTCAAGCAAGGCGCCAATTCAAAATCGGTCTATCAGGTTTCTCTGCAATGGTATGTTTAGAAAAAGAAACGGCATGAGAGCGTTGTCTGAAAAATAGAGTCAGGACATGACGGAATTCATGAACATTCCTTAAAGTCGGGTAATCCATAAATTCATTTTTAAAGTTATATGACAAGAGTAAGTAACAAATAATGCTTAGCGAGCTTTTTGTTTTTGGACAGCTTTCTGTGCCCATATCGACGCAAGTTGATCAAAGTGTATCTGAGCGTGATCGCCGGGTTCAATAACAGACGTAACTCTGGTTTTGTTATTCTTCACAAAGTGTAAATAAAGCAACAATGTAACAATAGAGTGCATTGGAAGTAGCTGAAAGTTGTACCATGTCATTCAAACAAATGGAGCCGAGGCGAACATTTTAGGCAAAATCTGTTAGCAATTGTATTATCTATATATTTCACAAGCGCTCCTGAATTTGAAAGCCCAACGAAAAATTTCCGTCGGAACGTACTGGGAAAGAATATATTTAAGCTTAAGCGGAGGCTCATAAAGAGCGACAAGGAGAAAAGTTTAATTTCGGGACAAAAGGTTCGCTTTGGGCTAATATGCCCTTGGAAGCAGATTCAAAGCATATTTGGATTCCGCGCAAAAACACTATAATATACTATAGATTTTTTCAAAATTAAAAATTGGTATACATTTTACGTTAATACATTTTGGTTCCCATCTGAGGTTCACTTCGATTCCGAAAATTATCAGTAATGAAAAAATTACCATATAAATGACTTCGTAATCTGCCACAAACTGAGCTTCAGTAAGCCTATCACGGATAAACCTGAAAAATACGAATGTGTAAATGCTGCAGACGAAACGGATTTTGCCCGGTTCTCAGGCATTATCAGTGTAGAATAGGCTAAATCGATTTGTTTCCGAGCAAAATATCTTATTCGCCTAATTTTTCGACAAAACAAGTTTATCCTAAGCGAAACCAGTTTAGCCTGCAACATGTATATGATAAGCAAGGGCACAAAAATACCTAAGGTAAGAAGCAACAGATAAATAAACCACGAAAACAACTGCAAAACAAACATCCAATGGCCATATCAACTTCTAAAAACAAAGCTTATAACAGATTGTACCACTATAATATTGTACTACACAAACCATAACAATGATGTTCTCATGGATTTGGTAGCTTCGAGAGAGGCTGTAATCTTCCACACTAAAATTAAATTTTATAAAATATCTAACACTAGCGAAGTGGGGCCGCTTCGCGGCCCTCACTTCGCTAGGAAGCGGTTAGCGTGTATCCGCGGCGCTTCGCGCACCGCCATCAGTGGTCAGATTGGGTTGTTCGGGAGTAAGGGTTGTTCGGGAGTAGAGCAGCATGAGACTATTTCGGGCCTTCGGCCCTCAAGCAGCTGTTGTTCGGGAGCAAGGGTTGTTCGGGAGTATATGTTCTAAGTTCCCTCACATTCCAAGGGGGAAGGTCGGGCGCTCCGCGCCCGACCACAGGTCTCCAGGGTGTATCAGTATGCAATTTTCTACCTTAGACGGAAAACGGTGTATCAAGAATGCCCACCCCGAAAAAGCGTGACAAAAACCTGACAGACAGGAATAAGGACCCCTAAGAATGCCTTCCCGAAAAAGCGTGACAAAAACCTGACAGACAGGAATAAGGACCCCTAAGAATGCCTTCCCGAAAAAGCGTGACAAAAACCTGACAGACAGGAATAAGGACCCCTAAGAATGCCCACCCCGAAAAAGCGTGACAAAAACCTGACAGACAAAAAATACAGAATGCCAAAAGGCGGGAATTCAAATTTGAATTTTCCATGTTCGCACGGACGGACTGACAGGGCTAGCTTACTGGGGGGATTGTGTCTCTAAAGAAGAAGCTTTTGATCCTAAATATTTGGTCCAAAAGTGACGGGAAAAAGAAATGAGATATTTGTCCCAACGAACACACATAAATTAAAATGATAGTTTTATTGTGGTTTTGTTTTTAATCTTGGTTGTTTTTACTAATGAACTTTGGTTAAAAAGCATAAGAGATAACATGTAAGGAATCCTCGGCTAAAGAAACTGATGTCCTTTTAGGGGTGAGAAGCGCACAAGTGGGAATGTGCAAGTCGGGTTACCATCGCTACCGAGGTTGGCAGGATTTGAGATCTCAGATTATCTTGGTACTAAACGTAAAATATAAATATTCCTTAAGCTTAATGCCCTTACGGCAATACGTGAGATCTCGAACCAGCTCATCTCGGCGGGGACCACGGGTTGAGTCTTCCCTTCCAGGTGTATCTTTACAAGATCAAATTCGAAAAAAAATTCATAAAAACGCTGTATGAATTCTGTATCCTAAATTTTTGCCATAGTCATTCATGAGAGTCTTTTTTAGCACAGGAATGGAAGTTTCTTATGAAAGTAAGTTTGCTGTTACCAACTTTGATTTATTTTTGCGATTTGTATACAGAAGATAGTAGTCGATTATCGCGGTAATAATCACTAATGCCATGAGGAACAAATGGTTACTGATCAAAAAAACAGAATTTGAATTGGTCGTTAGAGACATATGGGCCAAAGGATTTTGAAACGCAGGATCCTTCAAAGCCAAAATGGCCATGAAGCAATTGATAGCAACAGCCAAACTCCACTAAAATTGACAATTTGTTAATGATGAAAGCACCGTTTTCCTCTTGAGTAAGCCACCCCTCCATTGTAAGCCACCTCTAAAGTAAAGCCCCCTAGAGGGGGGGTTGAGAAATATAACCCCGGGGCTTACTTAAGAGGAAAAACGGTAATAGAAACTAAACAAAAGAGAAAAGAAAACTCACAACAATAACTGTGGAAAGTATCACATAGTTGCTGCCCTCTGTTTCATAGCGCCTAAACAAAAATTAATTAGAAGCTGGTTATTTGGCCTTCAAAGAGAGAAATTCACGTCTGCATTCTTTCCTCCGAATTGTTATATCTTCTCAAAGGATAATACAACACAAACGTTTTATGTTTCTACTATTCGAGTTATTGTAAAAAGACATTGTTGCCAAAAGTTCATCCCAGAATGGTTAATTTATCACATATAAAATACTGTACTTTGCCAAAAACGTCGCTCTGGCCCTCTCTGTGGCAATTGCAAAATGAAACAAAACAAAAGCTGTCGTATAAATATAAGCAGGCAATCGAAGCATAATAATCATCCAGGTTGGGGTCAAAAATTTACATGGCTCAAAGTCAAAAATTACCGGAATCTGAAACAAACTAATTGAAGTAAAACTTGGTGCTGAGCGTGGTCTAGAGCAATGCTAATTTCTAACAGCCGACGCTAACCCGAATGCTAACCTTTTCAATAGAAGGGAAGTTAGCGATTTTTCAGTATAATTTTAAAACATATCAACAATCTTTGTAGTCATACAAAACCCCAAAACGTTATTGTTAGGTAAATAATTTACCTAATATAGGTAAATAATTTACCCGTTTGGGGGTCCTCGCGGCGCTTCGCGCCGCTCGGACCCCCAAACGGCCCACAAACCCACAAATCCACACTTATTCGTAGGGTCCCCTTTTCAATGCTCGGGTTTGCATAACAAATACAGGCTGCATACTTGAATGCAACGAAGCTGCAGCGCTTCACTAGTAATTTACTATTAGGTAAATAAACAAAATTACTATTAGCATGTTAATCCACAAGCTAGCATTTTTCTGTGTTAGCACTACATAGCGTGGTTGTAACTTCAACTTTCGTTCAGAGTCGTTAATCTGGTTACGATAGTGGTAAACTGCGTGCTTACCTGATACCTTAGTTGAATTGCTAGCATTAAGACGCTGTGAATCACGTACAAGATGATAATATTAGTGATCAGAAGCTAAATTTATCGATGAGTATTTTATAAGTATGTGTGGTATATCATTTGCGCAAAATATGGATATTTGAATTTATAACTTGATATTTTTTCCATTTTATGACCGAGGATTTGAGACTTTGATAGCTTTTAAGGATTTAATGCCGATTATTTTTACTTTCAGTTTCTCCCTATGACACATTTTCTTAGCGAAAATATTTTACATGGCCGAACAGTGTGCCCCAGGTATGCCCAACAAATGCAAACTCGTCTAACCAGGTCGAGTTTGCATTTTTCTCCCTCATATGAATAAGCGCAGTCACTCTCTCTATGGACGCCTACGATTAACGGATGATGAGTGAGGATAAACACAAAATTTCAGTGCTTAGCGTTAAGCCTAAGGTTTTAATCATAGGCGCCCTTAGAGAGTAACTTCATTCGTTCATATATGGGAAAAGACAAGTCCAAAATGATTTGACGCTAGCCATTTGTGGCTGAGAAAGGTAATGTCCCTCAGCTCTCTTTTGTAAGACCTTTATGTTTAGTACCCGCTAAACTTATATGAATTACGACAGCCATGACTGGCGAAGGACTATATGGGCTAAAAATTATAACCTAATAATATTAACACTAACCAAATTTGTCAAAAGGCAATGTTATGAGGTATAACAGGCGCTTGTGGCCAGATTTTCGAGTTGTTATGTTGAGAGTTCACAAAACGTGTCTTACCATAAAGTTGTAGTGCAGTGGGAGTTTATACTTTTTGTGTGTCAAAATCGCAATGATGACCAGAAGCAATGTAATGAACGATAATATAACTTGACCAAGTTCCGCCAAATTAATTTGCAGGTCAAGATGTATTATTTTGGCCTGGACGCATGATTCATTCTGGTATGGTTGAACGGTATTGTCCATTTGGTCAAACGTAATTCGTTCGCTTGTAATCTAAGATTCGATAAAAAGAGTAACACAACGAAAGAAAGATCGCGCAGCCGGGACAAATAAGTTGTCGGTGGAAAATTGCATTCTCAGGTAAAATAACAACGAGAAATGCCAATATGCGAATAACATGCAAAAATATTCCGATTGGAGAAAAATGACTATAGAAAGAATACGGGCAAAAAATTTTTGGAAGCCAATCGATGACCGAAAGATAACATTTGGTTGCATGAATGACAAACGATAGCAGAAAACGTGATAACTTGCAAAGATGTAAACAAATCTGACAGCTCATTGGTTCTTATGAAGAACCCAATAATAAGAATACCCAGGCCACTTATAATGTATTGTAGGTACTAGAAATGTACGAATGAGTAATGACTGACAGGATCAGAAATAAAAAATGCATTTAATGAGCATATGATTAGAATGGAAATCAGGAGAAAGATATAATTTTCGAAATTGTATGTTCATTTTCTGGGAAGAAAAATTGTATGAGAAAAATTTCTATGCAAAATAAGATGTTAAGCAGCAGCTGTCCGTACTTAGGTACTTTAGATTCGCTGAGCCGAGTGAGGTGTAATTGGATAGGTCTTAGCCAAAGTTTTTGGCGTGAATTTGAATTCAGATTTTCAAAATTATGCAGGGACTTGTATTTTCACGCTGATTTTTCGCCCCGCGTGGTTTTCGAACAGAGAACACGATTCCGCCGGTTGTTACCCCCAAGAATGGCATGATAAGGGTACGGTATGTAGTTAATTCCGTGTGGGTGCGGGTTCGGGCAAAATTTTTGTCTTTATAGATAATAAAATATAAGATTGTAAGAAGATATTCATGGAAATTAAGATAACGCTTGAAATATTTTCGCTTGTTTTTAGTAGAAAAATTATAAGCACCATTTAAAGATATATAATAATTGGTGATAATCGAGACCGATGGCGTCTAAAGCCGTTCCAGTTATGTTCACAATTCCAGGTATGGAATGCAACATGCCATGTGATTGGATGCCAGCATAATTATAACGCTTTTCTATTAATTAGGGAGTGGGAAGGTTTATGAGAATTGGTCTGTGAGAAATTTTTTCCCACTTAAATACGATGAAATTTTAGAGCAAATTATAGCATTAAGACGGTCCATGTAAACGGTTTCAGGTAAGAATGGCATTCGCATTCGAAATCTCGTTTTCAGTAAGACAATAATAGGTTAATGTTCGGAAAGTCATAAATAGTAATCACATAGTGGTTTTTCGAAGTGTAAAAGATGTTAAAATTATAACGCACTTTCTATTTTAAAGGTAATTTAAAGATAGTTTTGAAGTTGTATCAGAGATGTCAATATCAATGAAAAAATACTTGTTTTCCATCGATATTGACTACTACTTATCACTGCTCCTGAAAGATTCTTGATGGACGAGTAACTCTACGCGCACAATGCGACGTTTTCCGTCGACGGAAAATAGAGTGTGAAAAGGAAGAGAGTTTTCCGTCGGCCATAGATAAAAGGCCGACGTCGACGGAAAACGTCGACGTTTTTTGAAGGAAATGAGGAAAAATGACGATTATTAGCTACGTTTACTGCCATTTTTCTCCTAATTTTTCGAGATTTTTTTCAAATCTGATAATGATCATCCTATGCCAACTTTGCGTCTAGATTCTGAATATGTAATTTATTCGCATATTTCGAGTTTTTTTTCTATTCAAATTCTAGGCTCGGTCGAGCCTAGCCGACGCTTTCCGTCGGCGGAAAATTTTTTCCATCGACGGAAAATGAGAGAGAGGGCCGACGTTTGTCTCTTTGAAGAGACGACAGACGAAATACGACGACGGAAAACGTTTTGATCGTGTGCCTAGCATAATGGATTTATTGAGCTCTTACTGATCCTTCTGGAATGTTCCAGAAGCAGTGATAAGTAGTAGTCAATATCTATGGAAAAACTATATCATAGTTTACAAAATTATACAATAGCTTTTTCATAGATATTGACATCACTGGATTTCTTACAATAATCTGGTGTAAACATAAGTCTGGGTCATAAAATAAGTTTTGCCTGGGATTTACTTTGTGATTCATCGCAAAATAGGGCTGAAAAATAGTATTTTGAAAGAAGAAAATTAAGCGCGAGGTGTGCAAGATGGATATAGCATACCAAGGATCCTACCGAGAAGGAGCCTCGAGATCTCGTTTCTTGCGTAAGGGGATAATTAGCGAAACTAACAAGTCTTGAAAGATAATTACAGGTACGAAGGTACGTGAGACTCACTCAAATTTTTGTACGTCGAACAATTTTTGAAAATGATGGACTAACACTTTCGGCTTAGACTGAACATTACTATTGAGTCACTGTCTGTGTATTGACACATAATTAGGGGTTACCGAGTAAGCGCATTATTTGAAATTGAGTTAAGTAACAGGGTTTTTCTAACACACGTGGGTTGTTGGGTGGGGGGGGGCACTGGGGCTATGCTACTGCGCCACTTTCGCTCGTCATCATTAAATCAACCAGAGGAAAGGGGTGAAATATGGGGAAGAGGAATAATTAAGGTTTTACGGTAATCTAAGGGGAGCCAGTTAACAACGTTTTGGGAAGCCAATTGACTAATGAAGAACTCGCAAGGGAAGGGTAGAACTGTTGTTTTTTTCGGTTGATGACCACCGATTTTTTGTGCGGTTTTACAGTACCGGCCAAGTTAGGAAGGTAGCCGGCCCCCCGTTTTGAGGGGGACCACTCTTACCCCGGAAATGGGGGGGGGTCGGAATTTCCCAGAAAACCATGATACCCAGGGTATGGAAATATGGCCCGGGGCCATATCTCGAACTAGACAACACGAATCGTGAAAATTCCTTCGGATTCGTGATCAGCAGGTCCGAAAACCCCTAAAAACACGTTTTCCCGTCAAATAAAAATTTTTTGGTTTGGGTTTTTTGGTCAGATCCAACCTTCTACAAAGAGTTTTCTTTGTGTAAGGGAAAGGTTGAATCAATAACTGTGAAGATTATGTTCAATTCTCCTTGGCCGACGATAATAGTTTGACCCCTTAAAGGCGTTAAATCCATAATTATTGTTTGAATTGGGCGGGAAATTTGAAAATCTATACAAGGAAAAGGCGAATATCGAGTCTAAGGCGAACTGTGTCTGTCCGCCCCCAACAGAAATTTTCTAATAGCCGCCCGGTTCCGGGCGTGTGATAAGTCAATCGCTTCGTATCGGTGAGACAAGACGATTGGTACCGGTCCCGCCGACAAACATCGATTCTGCCGGACTTATGGCTACCGGAAAATCCTGGATTTGGCCCTGGGCTAACTTTCTAATAGCCACTCAGTTCCGGGCGTGTGATACGTCAATCGCTTCGTCTCGGTGAGACAAGACGATTGGTACCGGTCCCGCCGACAAACATCAATTCTGCCGGGACTTATGGCTTCCGGAAAATCCTGGATTTGGCCCTGGGCTAACTTTCTAATAGCCACTCGGTTCCGGGCGTGTGATACGTCAATCGCTTCGTCTCGGTGAGACAAGACGATTGGTACCGGTCCCGCTGACAAACATCGATTCTGCCGGGACTTATGGCTTCCGAAAAATCCTGGATTTGGGGCGTGGTCCGCGGCGTAGCCGCGGGTGGTCCGCGGCGGAGGCCGCGGGTGTCCTATGGAATATAATATCTAAAATAACAAAAGAAAAGCCAAAGCGTTAAATTGGAATCGAGCTTGATTTCGGAATAAAATTTCAGCCGTAATCGATAAATGAAATTTTTATGGAGAAAGCACAACAAAACTTTTAGCTGACAAATCTATTGAGTGTCGAAACAGAATGATATAAATTATTAATTGTTTCGTTTCGTTCCAAGAAAAATTGCTTTAAACATAAATACGTACCATGAAGACAGCTGCAAACGGCAGTCCGAGATTTTTTTATTTTCTTTAGGATACGTTGCCAATAGGTTATTTATTAAGAATGCATAAAATGTATTTTTAGAGCTAGTCTGCGCAAAGACTGCGTAAAAATGAAAATAAAAATAAATGTTTCGTCACTCCAAAAAATTCACCATGTAATTTTCGGGTTAATTACAATAAACGCTTTATTAGTGAGTTCTATATTCGTTTGTTTTTCGAAACTTGCACTCCAAATTTTTGGAGTGAAAGTTTCGGAAACAAAATCGCTGTTCTGGTCCCAGACATGGTTGGGAATACTGGCAAAGAGAGTTCTACTTTGCCAGTCTTTGCCAGAGTCGTTTAAACCACCGCCATACATTTCAGCCAATCAGCAAGCAGATGAGCTGAAGAGGACCAGCGGGGCCACCTCTTCAGCTCTCCTTCTTCAGCTCAGCTGCTTGCTGATTGGCTGAAATGTATGGCGTTGTGCAAGGCGGTCGTTTAAACGACTCTGGCAGACTGGCAAAGAAGAGCTCTCTTTGCCAGTATTCCAACCATGGTCCCAGATTTTTCTTTTCCAGAATTTATTTGCTCCGATAAATTAAAAAAGTTCATTTTATTTATGAAAAAACAATCGAGAAGGCAAAAGCACTTGGATAGTAATTATTTGCATACTCGGTGAGATCCTGGCATAACTTAAGAAAGTGCGCACCATATGAGCTGTGTAATAGCTTATTTCGAATCTTAATAAAGTACACATCGAATGGTGCACACTTGGGCTCATATGGTGCGCGCTTTCCTACGTTATTCCCGGGTCTCACCGAGTATGCAAATAATTACTATCCAAGTGGTATGCGCGCCAATTGACATACATAACAAACAACTGTTAGCGAGATTTTCGTTTCTGGGTAGCGGTCCATTGTGACTCGAGCTGTTCGAAATGAAGTTGCGTGGGGTCTCCGGGTTCTACTGCTACAGAAGACGCTCTCGATTTGTTCCTCTTTACGAAATGCAAGTAAAATAGCAAAACGACGATGGAATGCATGGGAAGTATCTGAAAAATTAAGGCAAAGTCAATATGTTCAAGTGAATTGGATTTGTGTTTTAACATAGATCGAGTATGTCATTTTACGGCATCTCAAAAACTTAAGAATAATTACCATGTATATGACTTCGTAATTGGCGACGAAATGAGCGACTGTTATTCGTTCCCGAATAAACCTAAAATGAAGGAAAATTAAATAATAATTGTAAATATAATCAATACTGCTCCATGTATTAAAGATGAGAAAAAGCTGAAAACTACACATCCATATTCAGTAGGTTTATAAACGATAAGTGTACAGTAATCCTGTGATAAAGCTTACTTTTTAACGCAAAAAGTTATATTTAAAAAATCTACATGTTAGGAAAAATGGGGCTTTCAAAATAGACACAAAATTTGAAGATTATCCCTAGAAGATTTTTAGCAAAATAATAACATTTTTCTACAATAAACGGGAATATTTTGAAACGTTTTGGAACATTGTAAATATGTTTAGAATAATTCGGAAACTACAAAATCCGTTTCTGTAAATTACGTGTGCAATTTTGGTCTAAAATGGATTTGACTAATAATGATGATTACTAATAACTTTGAGTAATATTAAGCTCATAGTGCGAACCTGAGGTAACCGGTACCAATCAAATAAACCGCAAACACAATTGCAAAACAAACATCCAAAGGCCATATCAACTTCTAAAATGTAAGTATTCAATTAAATTTATTCGATTTAAGTTGCCGCAAAATAAAAGCCAACCATGACAATAATGTTCTCATTGATTTGATAGCTGCGAGAAAGGCTGTAGTCTTCTGTTCTAAAGTAATGTGAGCTTAATTAGTTTACTAATATTTTTCGAACCAAAAAACTCGAGGCCTAATAAAGTTTCATCAAGCAACTACGTAATCAGGGTTGCAATAATGTCGTGAAATTCCGGTATTTGCTGTCACTTGGCCCAGGTGCCGGATCTTTTTCCAAGAATCCCAAATTTTTAGGATTAGTCCCGGGATTCTTCCCTATAGATACTGGACTCTTTAGGGCTTGGTGCTGGCTATTCGGATTTTGGAGGCCACATTTTTAGGAAACTAAACAATTATTCAAAACCTCTACGATTTATTTCAAATTCTCAAAATTTTCTACATTGAAATTCGGCATTCGTAAAACTTTTTTTCACAAAATTTACCCTAGGGTTCCATTGGAAAATAAATTTGTTCCATAGAAGTTTCCATAAAAGTCAAGATTTATGACAGGAGAATATATCTCCTGGAGTTGCTATTTTACTCAAAGTTCCTATTTTATTAATTCAAGAAGTCTTTTTTGAAACAAATTTCCAAAACTGGGTGAAGCTTTATCGATCAGATTTGTCACCCCTAACAAATGTTTTTACGAAAATACTTACTTTGACTTATTCTTACGATTTGTATAAAGCAAAAAGTAGTCGAGAATTGCAGTGATAATGATAACGGTGACAAAGAAAAAATGTGTGAAAATCAGATACGTCGAATTGGAGTCGGTTGTAAGGACAATGTGGAGTGTTGGTTTGTGGAATTTTGGATCGTTCCAGGCTAATATGAGCATAAATCCGTTAATCACAGCTGTCAGAATCCACTTAAATTGGAAAATAATTTTGTACTATATTTGAGAAGGCTGGTATTTTTGGTAGAATTTTCTTAGGTTATGATTTTGGTGTAAAGAAACGTGCCGTTGCGCGAAACCCGCCACTCTCCCAGGGAGTTGTAAAAGTTATTCTAGCATTTCGACGGAAGAGAAATAGTATGGAAACCCGCCATTCGTCGGCTCTTTGGAGCGTCATTTCTCTTCCACCCATCTTCGGTACGCTACTTTTAAAAATTATAAGAACTTATCAAACCTCACCACAATCACCATAGAAAATACGGCGTAGTTGCTGCCTTCTCTCTCATAGCGCCTAAAGTATGTAAATTTTATTAAAAAGCTAGAAATACACAAATTTCTTATACGTGCCAGTTATTTTACATGCACGAGTACGTCGTCTCAATTTAATTCAAATCTTTATTTTCTTCTGGGGCCAACTTTGCTGTAAGAATATACTTTCACAGAACCCGAAATTTAGATAATTTGCCTGAGTTACCACAATTGGGGGGGACCCCTCACGGGTCAATCGTACTATACCTTCAAAATGACCTGTGGAATAAAATTTTTAAAGCCATTACTTTGCAAAAATCGTCGCTCTTGCTCTCTCTGTGGTGAGCGCAAAATGAAACAAAACGTAAGCTGTGGTGTATACATAGCACGGCAACCGAAATAAAACGTTCATCCACGTTGGTGACAAAAGGTCGCATGGATCGTAATTAAAAATGACAGGAATCTATAATGCAACTTGGAAATAAATAATTGAGTAAGTACTCGAATTTCTTAAATGAAAAATTGGCTTTTGAAGCGCCGCTGGGTTTTATAATCCCCAAAAGTAACTGTCGAAAGAAAGAAAAAGTTACGCCATTATTACAAGAGCTTTCTTGTGCTCTATGAGAGTTAAGAGGCAGAGTAAAATGCAACTACCTGATATCGAAGCTCAATGGCAATCAGAGTAACGCTGTGAAGTACGTAGAGGATGATAATGTTGGTGATCAGAAGCTGTATTGATATAATTGATTAAGTTATAAATAAAAATATAGATTATGAAGCTTGAAACAATTTTAAAATTGCAAAAGCGACAATTTGAATTACTTTAACCCGTTTGGAGATAGACTCCAGCAATCAATTCACAGATAAAAAATTGGGTTATTGAGCGCTCGTTAATTGTTATTTGAATAGACCATTTGAAATTCGTAGGCTTTCATTTCGTTTGGTGGTGCCAGATTTAAGAAACTTAGCTAGCTTACCATAAAATTATAATGTAAGGCAAACTTGTTCCTCTTGAATGTCCAAACAGAGAAAATAAGCAAAAGCAACGTAACGGACGAAAGAATAAGTTGTCCTAGTTGAGCCAAGCTTAATTGCAAGTCTTCGTGCATCTGTTTCGCCGTCAGACATAGTTCGTTGTAGCTTGTTTCGACAGTTTTTTCCATGGAAAGTCACTCACAGTTTACTGCAGCTGAAAAATTGTTTGTAACTAAAGTATATCTATGATCCATCTAAAAACGCCGTCGGATAGAGCTCTAAAATTATACGTAAACCTTATTTGTGTAACTGATTTCGCCTTTTTTTGTAACTGATTTTGGGATGTCAACAAAAGTCGAATCAGTTACATCGAAATGAATCAACGTAAAATTATGGGAAGGCTGTTGTTATCAAATTTCAATTTGCTTCAAAAAGTTTTCACAAAACCGCTACAAGAGCGCGCCAGTGCTAATTTGCCAATTTGCGCTTAGAGCCATATTCCCGTATTAGTGATAGCAATAGAGCAATACTGCGACGCTAACTGAAATGAATTTATACGCTCTAATTACATCAAAACATGGATATCCCGATTATGTCTACGGTAAAAAATAATGCACAAAAGCACTTTGTTATTGTGTTTGGGATACAGACGTACGACCGCCTACAGATGGCTTAATCAAAACTTTGCGCATCGATGAATACTGCAAAAGTTGTTTATACCTCAAAGAACTGAGAGGTTTATACTTTTAAGGGCTTCCGAGAGCATTCTAGATATCTCAGTCATATAATTAGGTGCCAATGCATCAGCGTAACTCTACGCGCACAATGCGACGTTTTCCGTCGACGGAAAATAGAGAGTGTGAAAAGGAAGAGAGTTTTCCGTCTGCCATAGATAAAAGACCGACGTCGACGGAAAACGTCGACGTTTTTTGAAGGAAATGAGGAAAAATGACGATTGTTAGCTACGTTTACTGCCATTTTCCTCCTAATTTTTCGAGATTTTTTTCAAAGGCTATAATGATCATCCTATGCCAACTTTGCGTCTAGATTTCGAATATGTAATTTATTCGCATATTTCGAAATTTTTTCTATTCAAATTCTAGGCTCGGTCGAGCCTAGCCGACGCTTTCCATCGACGGAAAATGAGAGAGAGAGGCCGACGTTTGTCTCTTTGAAGAGACGACAGACGAAATACGACGACGGAAAACGTTTTGATTGTGCGCCTAGCATAACAAGTATTAACTTCGTAACTAAATTCGTTTATGAATGAGCAATCCCTACTATAATGCGAGATCCTTGAAAAAATAAGACCATCTGTTTCTCGCGATTTAACAAACGTTGAGAGGTGCCGTTTTTTTTAAATGAAAGGTTATGAAAAACTAAGAAAATTGTTGCAAATCGATTTTAAAAATTTTGCTTCTAGAATATTCTAGAAGCGAAAACCGTGTTTTTAGAAGAAAATCGTGTGCGCAGCTCTATCTCGCGATACAGTCGTTAGTTTTTGACGTATGATAGCTCAATCGATAGGTCTTGATGAGCCGGTGTGCATGAAATACTTTTGAAAAAAAATTTGAAATCAAAAATTGAAAAACATGTTTTTATTAAATTTGATGAGTGAACATGATATTTTTTGTGATTCTAATCGTTTCCTTAGACGATTTAGAAAACGTAATATGAATGATGATTTTGTTGGCTAAATGTTGGATTTTTCGTAAAGACATTTAGTTACTAATTTTTCCTTTAATGTCCAGTTACTATTTTTATGCTGAATAAAGGCGTACTGCAGCAAAATGATGACTAATGCTTCTATTGCTAAATACAGATGGATAAATTTTGTTATAGCGCAATAGAACCATGACTAATGCAAGTAAAAGCTGGAAGTTGTGCGTTATCGCAATTTCAGTTTCTGAAATAAAATAGGAAATGAATTTGATTGTAACCAAATGAATATTTGCTATCCAAGAGGATGATGGAAAACCTTTTAAAATATATTATCGAGAAATTTTTAAATGTACCATTTAATGAACAGCTTTGTTTGCGAATTTGGTGACTTCATGTCTATATTTTTTCTATTTAATGCGAGTATTTGAATATTTTTTGAACCTAGCATGACTGCAGTATAATAGATCCACTCTTACCTAAACCGCAGTGTTCGAGTCACGAGCCCCCTGTGGAGAGACTCACCCGTCGGTGCTCGGATTTGGGCATGTGATACGTCAATCGCTTCGTCTCGACGAGCCAAGTCGATTGGTACCGGTTTCAAGCCCGAATTATACACGCAACCGCTCGCGGCGAGAGCCGCAGGTTCTACTTACCTGTTAGTATCTATTTATGATTGTCCCCCTTTTTTCTGGAAAGGGAGGCAGGCAGAAAATTGCATACTGATACACCCTGGAGTCCTGTGGTCGGGCGCGGAGCGCCCGACCCTCCCCCTTGGAATGTGAGGGAACTTAGAGCACAAAAGGGTATACCCCAATCTTACCCCATAAACAATACGAGCCACCGCAGGTGGCGAGCCAGTCCTGTTGTCGGGCGCTCCGCGCCCGACCTTCCCCCTTGGAATGTGAGGGAACTTAGAACATATACTCCCGAAAAACCCCTACTCCCGAATAACAGCTGCTTGAGGGCCGAAGGCCCGAAATAGTCTCATGCTGCTCTACTCCCGAACAACCCAATCTGACCGCTGATGGCGGTGCGCGAAGCGCCGCGGATGCACGCTAACCGCTTCCTAGCGAAGTGAGGGCCGCGAAGCGGCCCCACTTCGCTAGTTTTTAATATTTTTGATCCATACGGAATGAAAATATGATATGTAAAAATTGAAAAAGGTCCCAATCAGGTAACTCATATTTGACTTATGTCTAGCTATTAGTAATTTTATTATGTATACCTAATGTATTTATACCTCTTATATATTTTTAGTTTAGGAGGGAGTTACGAAAAGTGATAATTATTCCACATTCAGCTAAGTTCACATTTGAATCACATTCAAGCCACATTTAGCTATACACATTTGAATCACATTCAAGCCACATTCAGCTAAGTTCACATTTGAATCACATTCAAGCCACATTCAGCTAAGTTCACTTTTGAATCACATTCAAGCCACATTTAGCTATACACATTTGAATCACATTCAAGCCACATTCAGCTAAGTTCACATTTTAATCACATTCAAGCCACATTTAGTTAAGTTCACATTTGAATCACATTCAAGCCACATTCAACTAAGTTCACATTTGAATCACATTCAAGCCACATTTAGCTATACACATTTGAATCACATTCAAGCCACATTTTGCTATACACATTTGAATCACATTCAAGCCACATTCAGCTAAGTTCACATTTGAATCACATTCAAGCCACATTTAGCTATACACATTTGAATCACATTCAAGCCACATTCAGCTAAGTTCACATTTGAATCACATTCAAGCCACATTTAGCTATACACATTTGAATCACATCACATTCAAGCCACATTCAGCTAAGTTCACATTTGAATCACATTCAAGCCACATTTAGCTATACACTTTTGAATCACATTCAAGCCACATTTAGCTATACACATTTGAATCACATTCAAGCCACATTCAGCTAAGTTCACATTTTAATCACATTCAAGCCACATTTAGCTATACACATTTGAATCACATTCAAGCCACATTTAGCTAAGTTCACATTTGAATCACATTCAAGCCACATTTAGTTAATACACATTTGAATCACATTTAACCAGTGATGTCAAAACAATAGTTTCAAAAACTAGCCGATAGTTTTTCAACTAAGAATAGTTTTTTTTATATATTTTGACATCATGGCGTTTGACTAATGTACTAAAACTACAGGAAACAATTTGGAGCAAGCATAACATTTGCACAAATGACATTGGTAAAATCAAAATTTTATATTGCGTGACTCGCAATACCGTCCAAATAAGGTATTACATGTACGGAACAGTGAACGGCTAAGAAAATTTACCCTTTAAATTCGGAAAAATCTCACACTGGAGAGATGCCTTACAAATGCACTTTGTGTCCTTATACTACTATTGAAGCTAGTTAAAAAATAAATAACGATGAAGGGAATCGAACCAAAAAGCATACGGACCGTGAGGCAACAGCTCTACCACCGTGCTATGAATTCTCATGTTGGCTTTGTTATTGAAAAGGCTTATATACTAACACCAAAACTTTAAACCCCCGTATCTTGACCAGGGGGCTTCCGCTGCAAAAATTGTCAGATAAAAAGTTGTAGCATTTTTCATGCTCTTTAAGAATATTATAATGTTTTTTGATTTCCGCGGGGGGTGGTTCGTGATGGTCCCTTGTAAGGAAATTTTAATCTCAATTTTTCCCGAGAATTTTCATACCGGATACAAAATCTGATCAAGACCTGTGTATGGCAACTTTTTAAGCTCTACAAACTGGCTATATCAGATTTAAGCCAACTCCCTCCTAGAATCTAGAGTCGAGAGCGCAATCCGCAAATATCATTTAAATTTCCGCCAAAAATTACTGTAGTGCCAAAGCGTTGTGAGAGTTAATCTGTTAAAGAATTTGTCTTCTAGGAAAATCTCAACCATACCAGGGCGGGACATAAGTTCGTAGAATGAGATCGTTATCAGTGATTTTGAATTGGCGGCATTGCCCCTACATTGCACGGGTTACCGCCCAGTTTGGGGGAAACCCAGTTGGGGGGGAATGTTTACCCCCCCCCCCAATTCGTTCTCCACCAATTGGTTCTCTCCCCCACTGGTCCCCCCCCCGCCCCAATTGGCGTTTTTAATAAAACAGTTTTTTACCCCAAAAATGCGTATTTTGCCCTAAAAATGCACCTGGCCTAATTTGGACTTCTATTTTAGACCATAAAACCGCTATTTTGGCTAAAACAACCCTTATAAGGCGCCAAACAAGGATTTAGGCTGGGGGCCCCGAACAATATGGGGCCTAAGGGACTTAATCTTAGGCCTAAGCTCCCGAACAACCCTTACAAGGGCACACATGGCGAAAACATCGTATGCGGACCAAAAAACTGCATTTTGGGGTAAAATAACGGTTTTATAAATAAAAACCCAGTTGGGGGGGGGGGGTAAACGTTTTCCCCCCTACCCCCCCCCCCCCAACTATCCCCTCCCCCAACTGGTTCTCCACCCAACTGGGGTGATGTCCATTGCACGGCATCCTTGGTTCGATTACCCAGTTTTTCCACTTTCCCACCCAACTCAGAATCAGGCCAATTGAGTGCTAGTGTGCGGCGCTCCTTCTTCGAAGTGGCTAGGTAGAAAAAACACGAAGAGAGAGTGGTGCCGGCAATTCAAAACAGATTGATTAGGATCTCATTCTACGAACTTATGTCCCGCCCTGGTAAATTTGTTAGCTGATACATAAATTGCGGCAAATAAAACGCTGAAATATTATTCTGTTAATTAAAAAAACTAAACAACAGCTGAAAACTTTAATTCTCGATTGCTATTTCTGTCTGCTCTTTACAAAAGAGACACTTGCACCACCTATTTCGAGCGGGACTTCAAACGCGACATTCTCTGAGTAGGGAAGTGTACATGTGCATATTTCAAAATGCGAAGAGCGTCATTTTCGTTCCAGTTAAGAAGCTAACCCAGTGAAGGGTATCTTTTATCAAGAAGTAAAATGTGCATATCTTAAGAGAATGTCAAGATTGGTAACCGTGACTACCACTAATTGGGGATCGGCAGGAGTATGACAGGTAATTATGACGAGGATAGAGATATAGTGGGCGAATATGTGCTCAAAGCTGAGTAAACAGGTGGCTTATCTAAGAATTGTTCCTGTTAAGTAGTGGTAAATGTATGCACACAAGTCAATAACAAAAGTTATATATAATTTTGACGGATAGCGTGATGCTTTCCCACGCAGTTGAGCTGTGCGCGTATCGGTGTATTTGTTACAGGATAAATTAATTTTTCTTATGAAAAACTAGTTTTTCCTGAAAACTAGTTTTTTTCCGCTACATACATTTAACTGTTGAGGTTTTCACAGATCGGAATTAAAGGAGTACAAATGCTGAATCCATTCAAAATTTCCCTGTCTAATAGCAATGTTTCCAGTGTCGGATCCATTGGTATACTGCACACATACTATAGCGACATCCAGTTGCAACTTCTCATAAGCGACTTTTTTGAAGCGATTTCAGTTATTCAGTAAGAAAGCCATTTACTAGGGCTAACGAAAAATTTGATGAATTTTCATTGGCCGATAAAATTTCATCGGCTGTGTACAATAGCGCAATATTTAATGTGTGTCGCCATATTTGATGCCATAAATCTGATCAAAAAAGTAAAAATATTAGCTAATTTGTAAAAGCGCATTTAGATACATATTATACCGTAAATCCTCCAATAAGTCCCCTCCCTCAATTAAGTCCCCCCCTCAAATAAGTCCCCCCCTAAAATGGGTATTTTTCCAAATTTTTCCAAATTTCAAATTTTTTGGCGCAATTTCAAATTTTTTGGCGCAAATTTGAATTTTTATTGCAACTTTTGCTATTTTTTACAAAATTTTGTCAAAAAATTGAAAAATTTGCTAAAAATTGCCGAAAAATCGATCAAAAATCCAAAAAATTCAAATTTTTGGCCAAAATTTTTTGGCGCCAATTCAAAATTGGTTTAAATTTTCAAAAATTTTCCCAAATTTTGCCAAAAAGTCCCAAAAATTTTCGCGCCCCGCCTTCGGCGGGGCGCGAAAATTTTTCGCCGCGCCTTCGGCGCGGCCACGAAAATATAAGTCCCCCCCTCAATTAAGTCCCCTCCCTCAAATAAGTCCCCCCCCCTAGACCCCCTACGAAACAATAAGTCCCCCCGGGGACTTATTGGAGGATTTACGGTATATCACAGGCATCACCTCCGTTTCGGCCCAACGTGATGCTTATATCGTGGTATACTAATAATCGGCGCATTTTTATACTTTTCCCATAGAATAGCTTATTTTTAACATACCGTAAATCCTCTAATTAATCCCCCGGGGGAATTAATATTTCGTCAGGTTCTAGAGGGGGGATTTATTTGAGGGGAATTAAAATTTCGGGGGTCGCGCCGAAGGCGCGGCGAAATTTTTTGGGACTTTTTGCCAAATCTTTCGATTTTTGGCAAAATTTGGGAAAATTTTTGAAAATTTAAAATAATTTTGAATTGGGGTCAAAAAATTTTCTTAAAAAATTTGAATTTTTTGGATTTTTGATCGAATTTTCGGCAATTTCTACCTAGTTTTTCAATTTTTTGGCCAAATTTTGTAAAAAATAGCAAACTTTACTATAAAAATTCAAATTTGCGCGAAAAATTTGGAAAAATACCCATTTTTGGGGGGATTTATTTGAGGGGGGATTTATTATTTCGTCAGGTCCTAGAGGGGGATTATTTGAGGGGGGATTTAATTGAGGGGGATTAATTAGGGGATTTACGGTAACTAGAGAAAAATAACACGTTTTGCCTTTTTTGTAAACCAAATTGAATTCGGGCCAATTTTTATGAAAAGAGTAATCAATATCTTTGTTTAGGGACGAACGAGGGATCACAGTAATAGGACAATTATAATTACTTATTTTCATTAAAATCATTTGGTTTTTATTAACAATTTTGAGTATATAAGCAATAGTCACAAATTATCATTCAAAAAGTATAAGATAATTATTATATTATTATTATTATGATTATTTTAATCTACTTCTGTCTCGCTTTTCTCTTCGACATCCGTAACTGTTCCGATAAAAAGCACGTGTTGTTTTCTCGATACAATGGCGTACAAAAATGGATGATCTGCGTGAAATTCCTTGCGAATCACCTTCACTGGAATTCTTTGGTAGTAACCCTAAAACAGAATAATTTTAAAATTTCAAATTATAAAAATCATACGAGTATAAATTTTAATTGAACTTTAAAATATTTTTTCTGGTTAAGTTTTATGATAAATTTTTCCGTAATACGAATTTCGCGATATGAATGTCATATGTGAATCGTTTTGTTAATATGCAATTAATTTCTAAGCTTACTTTTGTTACTTTTCGTAGAACAATAACCCATTAATCAAAAATATGAAATAATTATAACTAGGGCCAGGATTTTTAGGTCCCAAAAATCGCATTTTAGGTACCTAAAAAGGTCCCAAAAAAAGGCCATTTTAGGTCCCTTTTAGGTCCCACCAAAATGGTCATTTTAGGATCAAATTTCCCCAAAATTCCCCAAAAAGGTCATTTTAGGACCGTATTTGTGGGAGATTTTGATCAAAATTTGCCAAATTTTAAAAAATTTTTATAAAAATTCAAATATTTTTCGAGAAATTTTTCCAAAATTTTTTCAAAATAACAAAAAAATTTTGAAATTTTTTTCAACAAAATTTTTTTCGGCGCCGCCTTCGGCGGCGCCGGAAAAAAAAATTTCAAAGGGGGACCCTATTGATTTTGGGACCTAAAATTTCCCAAAAAAGGCCAAAATAGGTCTTTTTAGGTTTTTTTAGGTTCGGACCTAAAAATCCTGGCCCTAATTATAACATATCCCCAATTTTCCGAACATTCGATTGACATATCACAAGGGATTGTGAATTTCGCCTTTCAGAAAAAAAAATGTTGACAAATGTTTTCAGGTGTTTTCCTACAAAAACATACCAAAATTGGACCTGGCGCGAATACTATCTAAAGTTATCATCACTGAAGCGAAATACTTTTATGACTCAGTGCACTTTAAGTAGTTTCCCGAAACACAAAGTTTTCAAAAATCCTTTTAGCGCACCTTAACTTATAATATTTATCCTCAATATTTATGAGAGAAATTCTGGCAAACCTGAAGCAAATTAAACTTACGCAAGCCTTAAACGTCACATATGAAACCGCTGAAGCTTCAGTTCCAAGTTCGTCAGCCTAAAGAAGGTGAATATTAATAGCGAAAGAAAAACACGAGGTTACCTTGATATACGTCTTGTGTATAAAACTATCCGCATACAAGGACACATTTGAAACTCCAGAAAAATCGGCACTTTGTTTAAAATAATGGCCAAGACCGAGTTTTTCCAAAGTCTCATTTAATTTTATATCGCTCCTCGTTGTGAACTTTGGAATCTCGATCTGAAATTTGTTTTGTGGGACAATGATAAAAATCAAAAATTTTATACATCAAGTTTGTATTGAACATCACAGATTGTTGGAAATATCCGTCGATAGTCTTCCAATGGTTTCATTCGCAGCCATTTTAGAAGCTTTTCGCCGTTCAAATTCTCCAATAACTTCGGCAGACCTTTGCATGCGCGAGGCAAGAATATGTACATGGATATTTCGCCGACATCTGTCTTTTCGGCCACATTTTTCTCTAAAGTTTAGCAATATAATGGCGTGGTATATGAACACTAACGCATCTTTATAGAACACATTTGCAAACATAAAAATGGCCTTGAAATTAACAATTTAAAAAAGCTAGCAATAAACAATGTTTAATGAATAACGGTCTGACAAAAGTGCAGACTTCCAAAAGCCACTGCTCTCTTAAGGGTGCAATAAATCCACCATACCGTTATCCGATTTGCCGTCTTCCATTAAACGGAAATTCTTATAACGCATACAAATCCTTTGCATCTCATCGTTTTCACAATAGAAGTAATTGGAAGCTGGTATACATTTGCGCGTCATATATTTTATGTCATGCGTCATCATTTCAGTCTAAATTGCCATACTTTAAGTGACCATTAGAAAATGCTAAGAGAAGTACAGTATCACTATGCTATGGGAGAGATCTTTTTGGCTTGCCCAATTAGCGCAATACGGTCGCCCATACAGTGTCATTCAAAGGCACCTATATGTTTGAAAAAAAAACAAATAGGAAAATTTCCGATTTTTTCCAAAAGATACCTTCTTGGCTGTACCGTCCAGCAGGTGAAATTCCTTGATGATATTTGATCCGGAATAAAACTGTCTCTCCCATTTTCCTCGAAAGTCGATAGCATTCAACAAGATCATCTTGCAACCGCGGACTTGGTTTGCAGTTATGACGTCTTTCAGGTTGCCTTTGGTGATTTCTTCCACGAAAGAATTTATTTTCTAAATAGATTATGATGACTACTGGAAATAAATATTTCCTCTGTACCTCCATGTTTATATCAAAAAGGCTAGATTTGAAACATGGATTTAAATCATGTCCTTTCAGGCCTAGTGTCGCCGATTCAACATTTTATAAAATATGTTTCTTCTTTTGCATTACATACCTTGGCAGTACCATCAGAATCCCTGAAGTCCAACATATCGTAGCCATCTACCCCATACAATCGTGTCACTTTCTTCTTGTACGTCTCCAATATTTCGATTGTGGTATCGTAGTAAACACGATTGGCGTCGTGGAGAATTTCCAATTTGGTTAATTGCTGGAAGACTGTTTTAATTTCCACGAAAAATGCTTCAATTTCGTCCAAGCTGCAGCCTGAAATTCAAAACCATATCAAAGGAAAAGTTTCCCTGCCCTAGACTTAAATGCTATCTGACCCAATTTTTTGCTCAGGCTTGGTTTTTATACAACCGTGTTGATTTAAACTAAGGCCGAGTGTCCGATGAGAGGTCATAGGTAACAGAGAACTCCTGTAAATGGTTGGCTACCCTAGCAGATGAACGGCCACGGTCTAGTTTACAGGACCACCGAAATAGCTCCAAGACCGGTGTCAATCGACTCTACTCAGCCTCCTAGTACCGAAAAAAATACTCCCCTGGCATGGAAATTAGGGTTGGATTTTGTTCCCTCCATAACAGCCTCGGCGTTTAACGCTGTCTCTCTTTGTGGTGCAATGATAAACAAAATCTCTAAATCATCATCTTTTACACAGCTCAGCTTGTTATTTTCAATCGATAGACTGTGTAAAAGATGATGATTTAGAGATTTTGTTTATCATTGCACCACAAAGAGAGACAGCGTTAAACGCCGAGGCTGTTATGGAGGGAAATGAATCCAACCCTAATGGAAATGCTTCTAGAACATTCTAGAAGCCTCCGAAATTTTTCAGATTTCTCTTGGAAAACAAGACTTTTTACTCATCCTCATGTTTTACAGGACTATTTTTTACTGCATTGTACTGTTTTCCAAGAGGATTTATCGAAAAAAAAAGCCTTGTTTTTCCAAGAGAAATCTGAAAAATTCCGGTGGCTTCTAGAATGTTCTAGAAACATTTCCGCGCCAGGGGAGTATTTTTTTCGGTACTAGGAGGCTGAGTAGAGTCGATTAACACCGGTCTTGGAGCTATTTCGGTGGTCTTGTAAACTAGACCGACCCCAGATGAACTTCAGATTACAGAGCATCCATTTTCCTTTGTTTGCATCAATTACACAAAGGGAAATGGATGGTCAAACAGTGCGCCAATTTAAACGCGTGTTCTGAGGTTCCTCTGCTAGGGCAATTGTTAAAACCAATCATTTTTGAAGAGATCTAGGCTGTAGTTGCCAAACCATAAGTAGCAAACAACGTCTAGACCAGAAAATCAGAATTAAAAAACTTACCTTTACCCAAAAGTTTCACAATTTCTGCCTCAGTTATTCCTTTGGCACCGGCAAGTGACAAGGCGAGAGCAAATGAAATCGAAATTGGCGAGATGCATATATACTTAATACCAGTCAATTTTTTCATCAGTGTTGCAGCAAAATCATTGTTCGCTTCGACCATGGCACGATTTTTTAGCTGAAATATTTAGTTTTTTACATTTTCCTGTAAAATAGTATTTTAACTAGCAATGTTTTATTATTTTGGCCAAATTTTTACAACCGTTGTTCTAGATAAAGTTATACTTTAATTTTGTCCGAATATAGAGAAATATTTATTTTTGCAAAAAATTGCTATTTGTAAATTTCGGTGAATTCACAAGTTAAGTTACGATTTCGATCGCAATTAAATTTCGGTGAAATATAGGTAAGCCATGCTTTCGATTACGCATAAAATGCCCTGGTGCTTTTTAACTGTAACGTATTGACCGCTTATAAATTTTGGAGGTACAGTCAAACCCCGTTATAACCCCCTCCCCTTCTGAACGAGCCCCAAATGAAAAAATACAAAGGATTTCGCCCATTATAACCCCCTTCCCCGCTTAAAACCCCCTCTAGGGAGGGTCGGAAGGAAAAAAAGCATAGGGGGTACCACATGAAATTTTTTCTCTGGCGCCGCCATTGGCGGCACCGGAGAAAATTTTGAGCAATTTTCCCAAATTTTCAAAATTTTCTTTCAATTTTGCTCCAAATTTAGGTAAAATAGTGTAATTTTAATGAAAAAGTGTATAAAAAATGGTAAAAATAGCCTAAAAACACAAAAACACTATTTTGGGGCGTTTATGGACCATTTTTGCCTTTGGAAAATTTTCCTCGGTTATAACCCCCCTGGGCCCGGTCCCAGAAGGGGTTATAACGAGGTTTGACTGTACATACAACTACCGTATTCCCTGTAATTGCTACCCCCTGAAATTATTACCCCCCTAATTATTACCCCCCCCCTTGGAGCTCGAACGATTTATTATTTCTCCCCCTCTAATTATTACCCCCTGGAGCTCGAACGATTTATTATTACCCCCTCTAATTATTACCCCCTGTAATTATTACCCCCCCCCAAAATGGGTTCCTTTGTTTAAATTTTCGTTCGTATTTTTAGTTTTTATCTATCAAAGGCAAATAAAAGCATAAAAAGCTTTGTTGTCTATCTGTTTGTATGTATTTTTAAATATTTATTTCTGCCATTGTTATTCTTTTACGCATTCCTTATTTGTTGATTGTAAAATGTGAAATGTCGTAGAATTTTAGTTTTATTGCAGATTTTTATACCTGAAAAGCCTTCTAATCTTGTATTTTAGTTGTCGGCATGGCCAATTACTTCGACGGTGTTCTTGACGACGAGCTCGATCTGTTCCCTGTTGGGCCAAGTACAAGTACAGAGAGCTGTGAATCAAACAACACAACAGAAACAACTGAAACCGCCGAATTAATGGAAACAGCCGAGTCAAGCGACACAGACGTGCCTGAAGAGCGAGTCAAGACAAAAGCTCAGAAAAGCTGCACAGTTGTAAAAAAGCTTGAAATCCTTGACCACGGAAAAAAAGTCAGGCATCCGCGCTGCTGCCAGATTCTTTAAAGTGGAACGCCTTAAAGTGGTGCCTCCAGGCTGCACTAAATACATTCAGGTAAAAATTGAGAACACTAAAACCGAAAAATATTCCCTAGTTTTCAGGCGCCCGACACCGACTGGAATCACCCCTTCAAAGCCAGCATTCGCAGAGAGTACGAAGAATGGATCAATCTCAAGGATCGCCCGCACACATCAGGAGGAAACCCAAGGGCGCCCGACATGGACGTGTATTTGCGCTGGATTTTTGAAGCTTGGAATGCGCTTCCTGACGAAGCGATTGCGAAATCCTTCAAGAACTGCGACATTACAACCGCAAACGATGGCTCAGAAGACCACAAAATTGCATGTTTCCGACCAACAGGCGCAGCCCCGATGGGGCTCGACATACTGCGAAAAGCTCGCGAGGAGTCCGATATCGAACTGATCATGCCGGAAGAAGAAGACCTCGAAGAAAACATTTTAAACGGACTGGATGATATGGTAATTGATTAAGTCATCATTGTATTGTAATGAAAATTTTGTTTATAGTTTGTCGAATAAATAGTTTAATAAATGTTAAAATTTAATGGGATATTTGAAATATTCAACCCCAGTACATTGAAAATTTTTAGTTTTTCATAAAAAATTCTCAAAATTTTCACCGCGCCTCCGGCGCGGCGACATTGATATATTATTACCCCCTCTAATTATTACCCTCCCTGGAGCTCGTTTGAAAAATTATTACCCCGGGGTAGTAATTACAGGGAATACGGTAGTCATGGAACTCCTTTTGAGTTCCATTCGCGGGTTTATTTTCATATACCGTATTTTCTCTAATATAAGCCCCGGGGCTTATATTATTTCAATCCCTCAAATTTGGGCAAAATTTTTCTCTAACCTCTCATTTTTACACACTATTTCTCTTTCTCTAGGGGGCGTCTATTATAGGGGGGCTTCTATTATAGGGGGGGGGCTTATATTAGAGAAAATACGGTAGTTCCCTGTTCTAATTCATATAGAGCTAATTCATATAGAGTTCCATGACGCGTTGTATCATTGATCGTTTTTGGTACAATTCAATCTGAAACTGATACAATGCTATTTGTTTTTCGTATTCGGTATGTCGAATGGTCGCGGTACTATCTTACAGATTTGTAGCTTCAATGAAATGTGTTTTAGCTTCCTGAAAATTTCTCAAAATTGGGAGATTGAAAATATAATGGCAAAGAGCTGTTTACATATTGTACAACGGTCAATTGTATAACCTGTAAATTGTACAAGTGCTCAAAATGATCAAGATGGCTAAGATTTTGTATCACCTATATGTTTTCTATCAAGTGAATTTATGTCGCTCCGCTTATTTCAGGGATTAAAACTGGCTGAATGCCTGAACTAGGTACTATAGTGTTACCAATTCCAAAAATGAACGATTCGGAATCAGCACAGTCGAAAACCAGTAGGGATACAAAATCTTAACAAGTGACTCTTTATTGGACCTTTTTGTCTGGTTGTACCATATTCCGGTTATACAATTGACCGTTGTAAATAGGCTGTTATACAATTTGTTAAGAAAGTTCTGTTAAGAAATTCTTTACAAAATGAGATTTTTCTCCAGTGGTACCATAAAAATGAATTCGGATCCTCCATTCAACGTTTTTAACTATTTTACCTTTTCAGATTCATTTTTAGCTTCTATTTCTACCATCGCCTTGCAGTCAATTACTGAGTTTTCGGCATCCTCAGAACTTTCCCCGTTATTTCCAATATGGGAGTCTTCCGATTTTGTAAAGCCATATTGAATACGTCTCAGCCAACGTCGCGCAGTTTCCATTAAAGACATTTATTAACCTGAAAATTTTTCAATAATTGAACAATGTTCGATTTTCCTACCAGTGAACCAAAATTGAGAGCTGGGCAGGTGCAAAATAATTCGCTAAAATTATTATGTTAGTAAAATTTTCATAAGTGTTGGCAAGCGGAAAAGTAGTTAATCGTATTTACTCAAATTGAAGCCCCTGATAACTTCTATTATCAACTTACTTTCTAGAGGTTGCCTGGATTCGAGTAACGAAAATCAATGCAGTATGGATAGAATAGGAAGTTTCTTTTTTCAATATTCATACCGATGATGAATGGTCAATACATTGTGAATTATCACAATACATCAAAGATTGTGACTCATATGTATTACGATTCACAATACCTGTGAATGGGCTACACATTTTTACCGGGACCGGGACATCTCCCATCCGACAACTCCCACCGTTACAACTTTCACCCCAAGGGAAAAACGACAACTCCCACCTCTAGGTAAAAACGACAACTCCCACACGAACGAAAATTAACAGAAAACACTTCAGATGAATACAGTCTTCCCTCTCTAATCCGGCAGTTTTTCTTTCGTTTCACTAGGGTGCGCCGGATTAGAGAGGGTGCATTCTATTTCATCGGCGTGATTACGCTGTCTGCATCGCACTATTTTCTGCCTTTTCACCCCAAACTGAAAGTTCCCTTCTATCCAGTTTTGGCCATTGTGTTATTCATTCGTTTTCTTTGTGTCTAGAAAAGTGGATCGTAAACACTCGCCTCTGAAACTAATCACGCTATTACCAACTAACCAATTTGGCTAGTTGGTAATGGCTATTGTTAGTTTCAGAGGCGAGGGAACAACGCATTACTTTGTCTACCTCGCCTTCTTTTGGCAGACAAAAGGAAATAGTGCGCACAGACAGCGTAATCACGCCGATGAAATAGAATGCACCCTCTCTAATCCGGCACACCCTAGTGAAACGAAAGAAAAACTGCCGGATTAGAGAGGGAAGACTGTATATATTCTAGAACTTTATGAGTCAATATATCATTTTATATATTCATCTGAACTATTTTTGTTAATTTTCGTTCGGATGGGAGTTGTCGTTTTTACCAAGGGGTGGGAGTTGTCGTTTTTTACCTTGAGGGTGGGAGTTGAGGTTACCACAACGCGCTATTGCTCGGTCCAGCTCTCTCAGGTTTTAATAAAGGTCATAGGTAGCACGGTATCTATTAAGACATCAAGCAAAATGCAAGTGTTACAATTCACTAGTTCCACCAAAAATCAGTATTGTCTGCAACAAACACATTCTTGAATTGAAAGATTGGTTGAATTGGATAAAATTTATTATCGATTACAGGAAAGAGAACAATACAATCATCAATATTCATTTAAGTTTTCTTCTTTTTGAATTCTGACTCATTCTTCTCTTCGACATCCGTAACTGTTCCGATAAAAAGTACGTGTTGTTTTCTCGATACAATGGCGTATAAAAATGGTCGATTTGCGTGAAATTTCTTCTTGATCACCTTCTGAGGAATGCTCGGCCCACAACCAATACCACTTAACTTAAATCAATTATTGTACAGTTCTTCCAATTTTAAAGATTCAAATTCACATGACATTGTAAATATCATGGCTGTCAATTCCTTCCCAGCAAAGGAAAGCTGGGGAGAAGTCCGCTTCGGACTTGTAAAAATGTCATCTATGGCCTGCAGTTTTTTAGGTTTCAGACATAATCATGGGCTGGTGATCATGTCATGGGGGTATACCCTGGGGTTTTTGGAGACGCTGATCACGAATCCGGTAGAATTTCTCACATCATCACTACGCTAAGACATGATACCGGGTACGGTATGAAGTTTTTTGTTGACACAACCCTTACTTTAGGGCCAAAGATCCGAAATAGGCACACGTACCAGGCACCAAGAAAGCATTTAGCGCCTGCGGCGCTAAATGCTTTCTTGGGAAAGATGGATATAAAACGAGACATTGTGAAATAGCCGAGCGCAACAATGTATGGTCGAAAATATTCTCACATCGCCGGCTTTTATCACTTCCATTCTCTATCCAATTGCGAAAAGCTTAGTCATCGCAAGCGCCGACCCACAGCAAAGCACAGCATAAGAAAGGAGCCATCTTTAAAAAAGATGGCGGCTGGCCGGCAAGATGGCTCCCTTCTTGTGCTGTGCTATGCTGTGGGTCGGCGTTTGCGATGACTAAGCTTTTTTTCTCTCCACACAGTCTCTACGTAATTGGATACGCAATTGGATAGACAAGCGGTTAAAAGCCGGCGATTTGAGAATATTTTCGACCATAATACAAATAAATTTCTTCCCAACTATCCTTTGCTAGGAAAGAAATGACAACCTTGGTAAAACATACAACAAGTTTCGGGTTTTTTGTCACTAATTGCCCTTGAAAGACACATTCTCAGAAAACAACAATTTAAACGCCAAATTACGGCTCCTTTAATTATTATACAGTCAATTTTGTCTTATCTCACACCCTGAGACCTGCCCCTGGCGATGTTAAATAAGTCAAGGTTCACTATAGAGAATGGCTTGTATAAGGCATGCATTCTAATATCTTCAAGGCATAGTGCTCAGGATCCCAGATGAGTGGGTAAGGTCATGGTGGGGAAATTCGATAAATGCAAAGGAAGGCTTCATCGAAGCTTTATCGAAGTTTTCTAGTAAGCGCGAATCGCCGGTCTCTATTTCCTGTTCTTTCCCAGCTGCGCGCATTCGTTTCCCTCGTTGGAAAGACAACAACGAATGCGCGCAGCTGGGAAACAGCAGGAAATAGTGGCCGGCGATTCGCGCTTACTAGAAAACTTCGATAAAACTTCGATGAAGCCTTCCTTTGCATTTATCGAATTTCCCCACCATGGGTAAGGTACAATTTCTCACAGGCCTTCCTTTTTTATAATTCCTTATAGTGACTTTGAAAAGTCTTAAGTAAAGTTACTTACATTGTATTCACGCAATTCATATGAAACCGCTGAAGCTTCAGTTCCGCATTCATCAGTCTAATGACGGGAGTTATTAGAAGAGAAAAATCATATAAGATTACCTTGATAAAAGTCTTGTGTATAAAACTGCTCCCATGCAAATGCGCATTTGAAGCACCAGAAAAATTTGCAGTTTCTTTAAAATAGTGCTCAAGATCGTTTCTTTTCATAGTTTCTTCTAAATGTAAGTTGCTCCGTATTGTGAACTTTGGAATCTTGTACTGAAAAAGTTTTGTGAGGTAGTTAATAATAAGACCTCAAATAATTCTTACATAAACTTGGTACACAATATCGCAGACTGTGGGCTCTTCCTGCCGATAATTTTCCAATGGTTTCATTCGCAGCCATTTTAGAAGCTTTTCGCCGTTCAAATTCTCCAATAACTTCGGCAGACCTTTGCGTGCGCGAGGCAAGAATATGTACATAGATATTTCGCCGACATCTTTATCGCGATTAAATTCCCCATTATTTCTGCCTGAAAATTTGTCGTTGTTGAGCGAATCTGATTGTTAGAATAGAAGTATAGTTGTACTTTCTACCGTATTTTCTTTAACTGAGCCCCCTCTCAAATTCGCGCTCGAATTGGTGAAGCTTGGCAATCCACTTTATAGCTTCTAGAAAATTCTGAATTTGAAATATGTTGTAGCCTATGTCCTTAGCTACAACATATCAAAAATTCAGATTTTTTAGCAAATGAAAAAACCTAGAAAACGGCCTTGGCGTAACCTTGGCGTTCTGCCGAGGGGGGGCTCAATTAAAGAAAATACGGTATATGAAATCGAATTTCTTCCATAAATATAAGCATGCACGCGGACCGACTTTTTGTAGAGTTCGCACTCTGGTCGCTTCGTCACCACCATTTTCTCATGTCCGGTAGGTTTTTACACTAAAAATGCTTTTTTTTTGCATTTTTGACGGGTCCGGTTCGATTTTGCATTTTCTCTCATCAGTAGCGGGCGGCTCGGTGCCCGGCATGGTTGCATGCTTGCATAAACGATAGTTTTACATAAATTTCTATACCGACTAGATCGGATTATCTGAGACTGTGTTCCAAAATTTCTTGCAGCAGTCGGTACAAAACCGAAACTTTCAAGTATAATAATCAATGCGATTTTGCTGATGAATAGAAATGGACAAAATACGTATTTTTATTTCAAAAATCCAATTTACCATATTCCCATTCGCCGTCTGCCTTCAAATAACCGTTCTTATAACGCAAGCAAATTCTTTGCATCTCATCATTTTCGCAATAGAAGCACCACGAAGCTCCATGATAATTAGTCATCATTTCGGTCTAATGCAATATTGCCAAAACAGCATTCTTGGTTCTTCTTAAAAGACCGCCTTCCTCAATGAACACGCATTGTCTATTGATTTAAACTTATTATCATACCTTCTTGATTGTTCCGTTCAGAAGATGAAATTCCTTTATGACGTCATTGTAAGGATAAAACTGACACCACCATTTCCTCGAAAGTCAATGGCGTTCAACAAGATGGGTAATAACGCTTTGGGGGGGTACACAATGGGGGGGGGACATTTTGGGGGGTACTGCTATGGGGGCTACCCAAATATATCCCTACCCATATGCATACTACCATTATGGGGGCCCCCCTTTGGGATGCCCCCATTCGGGTATACCTTCATTTGGGACACCCCCCAACCAGTATACCCCAAAAGGTACCCCCCTTCGTATACCCCCCCCCAAAGTGTATTTGTCCCAACAAGATCATCTGATTGCTGCTCACTTGATCAGCAGTTATGACATCTTTCAGGTTGCCTTTTGTGATTTCTTCCACGAGAGAATTGATTTTCTAAACAAACTCTACCCACTACGGCACATTTTATTGACTTTATTTTGCCTCTCACATGATAACACGTGAATCGTAGCAACAGTAGAGTTACGAAATATGATATTCCATCACTAGAGACCACTAAAGATTAATTGATATAATAAAAACAAACTCCGAGGGTCATATTACCCAATGCCTGATCTGTCCCAATCAGGGCTGGGAGATCGGATCGGATCGGAAATATCGGTTTTTTTAGGGTTCGGATCGGATCGGTTTTTTTGGCCATTTTCCGATCCGATCCAAGCACCCCTAAGAATGCACTCGGCGGATTCAAATTTTATATTCCCGCCGGCCGTGCCCGATAGGGCACGGCCGGGAAAAATTTAAGAATTTTTTAATGAACCACCATTCCAAAATGAGAAAATTTTCGCCTGCGGCGCTATTTGGATACCAATTCTCCTCCAAGTATTTATAAAAATAGTGCAAATTTTTATATGAAAACCGGCAAAAATTGAATAATTTTCGCCTGCGGCGCTGATTTTTCTTTATTTACCCGTTATTATTGAACGGCAATTGTCGTTTTTAGTAACCAAAACTACTGTTTTTGAGCTAAAAACGCCGAAAATTGCAAAAATTTTCGCTACCGCGAAAAATTTTGCCTGAAAAAAGTGTTCTTTCCAACTTTTTTCTTAATTTAGCAAAATTGAGTAAAAAATAGAAAAATTGTACAATTTCATGAAAAAACATTAAATTTGCCATATTTTACCAAAAACTTGCAAATTTTACCCATTTTTGGGCATAAACAGCAAACTTAGGTGATTTGGGAAAAATTTTGAAAAACAGCCAAATTTGGTGAAAAATTTTGGATCGGATCGGATCGGAAATATCGGTTTTTTTGGGCTCCGGATCGGATCGGATTGGGGGTCACTGAGGATCGGATCGGACCCGCGATCAAAGTTCCCAGCCCTGGTCCCAATTGGGTGGTAACCAAGATTTCAGTTTTTGGTAGTTTACCAGAAAGTTGACCTAATACGCCATATTTATAATTCCTCTACACTTACCTTTGCAGTAGCATCCGAATCCTTGAAATCCAACAAATCGAAGGCATCTTCTCCATACAATCGTTTCACTTTTTCTTTGTACGTACCCAATATTTCAAGCGAGAGGTCGTAGTAAATGCGATTGGCGTCGTGAAGAATTTCCAACTCGGATAGTTGCTGGAAGAGTGCTTTAATTTCCGCGAAAAATGCTTCAATTTCGTCCAAGCTGCAGCCTGAAATTCAAAAATTACCAATATCGGCACATTTACTATTCAAAATTGAAAACATGATTTCGGTGGAAATTTTAAAGGTAGAAAATTTGAAGACCTTTAACTTGCATTTGTCAGACCATAGGTAGAAAACAACTCTTAAGCTGCCTAGCTTAAGAGTTGTCTTCCAGAATTAAAGAACTTACCTTTTCCCAAAAGTTTCAAAATTTCTGCCTCAGTTTCTCCCATGGCGCCTGCAAGTGACATGGCCAAAACAAATGAAATCGAAATCGGAGAAATGCATAGAGACTCGGTACCAAGGAATTCTCTCATTAATTTTGCAGCAAAATCATTGTTCGCTTCGATCATAGCACGATTTTTTAGCTGAAATATTATGTGTTACTGCTTATTACTAAAACTTCAACCTTCTTCAAAATTCCAAAATTTCTCCTAGTGCAAAATTTCCCTTACTTCAAAATATATACCTTTTCAGGCTCACTTTTAGCCTCAATCTCTGCCTCATGCTTACAGCTTATTATGGATTTTCGGCAGTGTCTTCGACTTCCTCATTTTCGGAGCTTTCTTCACAATTTCTGTTTTTTCTCACAGTTCTTGACGCAAAGTGATTCAAAATACGTCTAAGCCAACGACGTGTTGTTCCAATCAAAGTCATTTGATACATCTGAAAAATTCACCAACAAATAAAAACATTCGTCTCTACGCTGCTTGGATTACCGGTGGAAGCAAAATCGGGAGTAAAAACGGTACATAGTACAAAAATTTATAAATATTATTAGTTTGAACCGAAAACACTTCTAACATAAAGAATGACCAGCGCAACTCTAGAGCATTGCCTGGCTCCAGTATTGCCATTATTGACTGGCCTTGTATTGAGATGGGCATTGAGGGAAAGAGATTGCCAGTTGTTTGAGTGTCCACTCTTCTTACTTGCCGTTCTCATCCTGAACCGTCCATGTCCCTTATATGGTGCGCAATGGTCACTCTGCGCTTTCCAATGTGGCCCCATTCTCTCTCCCGTGAAAAAGACAGAAGTGACAGAATAGCTCTGCCTTTTCTATTCGTGAGAAAGAACCAAACAATTGGTGCAATTGCCGGGGGAACTATTTTCCAGTAATCTCAAAAACATAGGATAAAGGACAGAAAAGTGAAGTGAATTGGTTTTCTTTTTATGGCTTTCAAAGGCCAGAGGCTTAGACTGGAAAAAAGTGGGAGCACTTTCAATTCACCATTCACTATTAGTCCCTAGACTCTTACAGGTTTTTAACGATGTCATTTATAGAAGACATCAGAAACATCAAATCACAAAGTTCATGAATGAGTTTCGTATGTCTGATAGATATCGCAAAATTGACTTGTGCTTGTTAAACGGTAACAAGTTGGTTGAATTTGTAACTTTAATTGCCGTTGCAAAACTTACATTATTATAGAGATCTGACTGTATAAAGCTACGTTTCCATCTCTGACCGCTTCCTATGCTTCTGTCTTTGTCCACTATTTCCCCAAGGATTTTCTAGTTTCGTTCTGGATTTTAATATGAGACAGCCCTTTAACTTTAGGGATGAGGAAAAAAATATGACGCCCACTCTACAAGTTCAATTTTGACTGAGGTTCTGGGCTTTTAGAGACCTGCGCGCGGGTCGAAGTGCCTGCGGTCCGATTCGCAGGCAGATCGTCCTGCCTGTGGAATTGATCGCGCCCACGCCGAATGCACGCTCCCCCGATAATATTTCAACACAGCCTACGTTTTACAGCGTAGAAAATCTGTAGCGTAAATTTATTAGTAAATTCAATTAAAGCACAGAAATCAAATTTGATTTATGTACCGCAAAATTTCCGTTGTTTTTTATCAAACACAGAAATTATGTGTTTGAAAAATGTGTGTGCTAAAATATGGAAACAGGTGGAGTTTCTGTGCCTGAAGAGTAAACTATACCTATATGACATATACCGTATTCCCTTTTTTACGCCCGTGCTTAAATTTGCGCCCACCTTTGATTCGATTCCGCTCGATACCTTGGGCATCTTGAATGAAAATACGTGTATATTCGTGTAGATCTCGTCGAGTTACGTATGTTTAGCTGATTTAAAAAATATTGCTCTAAAAAAATCGGAGGAAATGACTTTGAAATTTTTCCTTTTTGGAGGTTGGGTAATTTACGCCTATAATTAAGATGGAATATGCCACTCAAGTTATAAAATTGATAAGGAAAGTTTGGCGTTACAAGATTGGTTAGAATTTATTACCAAATGCCATTACGATACATGAATAATACAACTACCGATTTTCATTCACGAGTGTCTGGCCATTTTCTTTTCCTCAAGTCTGATTCGCTTTTCTCTTCGACATCCATAACTGTTCCCATAAAAATCACGTGTTGTTTTCGCGATACAACGGCATATAAAAATGGTCGATCTGCGTGAAATTCCTTCTTGATCACCTTCACTGGAATTTCAGGACTGTGACCACGCTAAAAAATGAAAATTTGTAAAAATTACGTTCCGATTTTAAAATCGGCATATTTATTTAAAGCATTGTCTGTGTTCGTAACGACATGGAGTCGATATTCGTCCAGGGGCGAGTGAAATATCGGCGCACGGTCATTACCCCCAAAGCTTGCTATTTTGGTCATAACTTTGTTTGGAACATTCTAGAAGGATGAGTAATGCCTTAAATTAAAGCTAAGACTCTGGGCTACCGATCGGTGTATTGCATGCCGCATCTTGATTCAAGATTCTCGAGATTCAAGACTTTTTGTCTCTTTACTCTTGAATTTTCGTGAAAATTCGTACATTTGAGACAAAGACTTGAATCTCGAGAATCTTGAATCGAGATGCGGTAGGCAAGTCTTAGCTTTGATTTAAGCCATTACGCATCCTTCTAGACTGTTCCAGAAAAAAGTTAAGTTAAACAACCAAAAATAGCTAGCTTTGTGGTAATGACCGGGCTAATGACCGTACCCCGTAATATCATTCGATAGTTCTTGAAAAATTAGGATTGCAAACATTGTTTGAATTAAAATAAAAATCTGAATACGCGCCAAAACGAAAAACCGAGCTTTTGGCCTTCTAGCTATATAAGGTGGTTAATTCCATGTTCTCAATCGTTTCCTAGGCCCACTTTGGACAATCTTGCTTTTTACACTTCAGTACCATCGATGTTATGCAAAATGTTTTGGCTAAAATGTCATTTTTGTGATCAAAACGTCTCGCAAGACGAATTTTTGCACCCGGGACTTGCAGCAGTTCTGATCATGAATCTAAAGTCAGTTTTATTCTCATGAGGTCAGCAGCCGCGGCTTATGCTGCGGGAAGTAACTCGTTTTTACTTACAGATCTCTCTCTCAAACACGCATACGTTGCCGCCGAAGCTTTGGTCCCAAGTTCATCAGTCTAAAGAACATGTGCTTGGGAAATGTCATCAAGGTATAAGGTTACCTGGATAAAAGTCTTGTGAATAAAATAGGTCGCATACAAAGGCGTCTCTGAAATGGCAGAAAAATCGGCGTTGCACGTGAAATAGTGCTTGAGTCCGATTTTTTCGAGAGTGTCTTTTAGTTTAACGTCGCAATTTATAGTGAACTTTGGAAAGAAAAGCTGGAAATTTTTGCCAATAATTATTAATATAACACCAAAAATTCTTACATCAACTTCGTATACAATATCGCAAACTGAAGGCTCTTCTTGTCGATAATTTTCCAACGGTTTCATTCGCAGCCATTTTAGAAGTTTTTCGCCGTCCAAATTCTCCACAAGTTTTGGAAGACCTTTGCGTGCGCGAGGCAGGAATATGTACGTGGATACTTCGCCGACGTTAGTTTGATTGCGCAAATTTTTCTCTAAAGTAACAGTATTATTTCATGGGATGTTAACAATAATGGACTCTTAAATTTTGGAAAACATAAAATTGATCTCTGATTGTATCCCAAAATAATGTTTTGCATATATCAACACATTATATATAGGAAATTTTTATTTTGATGTTAGATCATTGCGAGATTTGAGAGCAAGTGAGGTGTCATTCGACCGGTTTCCTCAGGTCAAGTCAATATGAGATTAAAGATTTGAATACGCTCAAAAATCGAGAAAACACCCATGTCTTTGATTTTCAAGTTTGTTCCCGGGGCCTGGATTTCACAAAAAAAAACTGTTATTTGAGACGAAGCGTCTTAGGCCTAATTTTTTTGACCTGGGTGTTTTCGGGCACGCTGTATTCGAGTCTGAGCCTGTATGGCCCTCGATATATGACAACCGCGATAAAAGCGATCTCCCCCGTTTACGCTCTTCCAGCCAATTTGCAAACGGGGTTTTTTGAGCGCGTTGATCATGAATACGACCTTATTTTTACTGGGCTGGCAAATGAAATGAAGAATAGCTTCCGTGCGTTATCACATTACAGGTATTATGACACATTATATTGCATGTCGCTTTTAACAATAAATCTAACGTACCAGAATCCAATTCGCCATCTTCCTTCAAATAACCGTTCTTATAACGCAAGCAAATTCTCTGCATCTCATCATTTTCGCAATAGAAGTACTGTGAAGCTGTCGTATAGCTATATGTCGTCCTATCACGGGAATAATTGGACCTGTTGCGAGTCATCATTATAGTCTAAAGTAACAATTTCTCAAGTGAGTAAGAGGTCTGGGGGTCATGTACTTTATAATATTGGAAAACAGCATTCCTGATTATGCTACATATTCCTCTGAAAGGGACTCCTGCCCCATAAAGCCCCGTTGGTTAGTTATGTAGATTTATTATCATACCTTCTTGGTTGTTCCATTCAGAAGGTGAAACTCCTTTATGACGTTTGATTGTGCATAAAATTGTCTCTCCCATTTTCCTTGAAAATCAAGCGCATTCAACAAGATCACACAATTTTTGGCCACGTGATCGGCACTTATAACATTTTTCAGTTTGCCTTTGGTGATGTCTTCCACAAAAGAGTTGATTTTCTGAACAAATTGTAATTGATGGTTGACATACAAAACATTTTTATGACATTTGGCCAGAGAGCACATCACTTAAATTCTGGAAAAATGGTAATGAAGTTAAAAAGTAGTTCGTGGTTCCAGTTTTTTTTTTTTTTTTGGAATATACGGGGGCCTGAGGCTCACCCCGCGACTGAGCCGAAGCTCGATTTTTGCCCAGTTATGGCCTGGGCAGCCCTTTAATTTTCTGGCCGAAGCCATGGCCGTAGCCCCGTATATAGAGAGTACCGAGAGATTCACGGAGCCACCGACACTGACTCTCTGACAGAACTCTCCCCTGGTTAGGCCAGTGCTCATTTACGCCGACCCTCCGCACATACAGTGCAGACGAGGGATGCACAGCTGAGTGGACTGCCCACATGGGCCATAGTGGGCATCGAACCCGGCCTTGCTGATTGGAAAGCCGAAGCTTAACCTACTCAGCCATACATGTGGCTGAAAGTTGCACTAGGATAATCACTAAAAATTCCCGCCTGGCTCTTTAGCACTTCTTTAAATTAAACATGCTGTAGAAAGGTAATTGGCCTTCAATTTTGATACAAAATTACTAACTTCGGAGGAGCCGCTTCGCGGTTCACCCACGCTAGCCATGGGTAGGGTGTATCAGTATTTAGAAATTAAAATTTAATTTCGCGCCGGTTCCGAAATTGGCCAAAATCAATCAGGTATTTGTGCCAAATCCCGTTATTTTCCATCCAGTCTCCCATCCTTGGTCTATATTTCTACGCCCTTAGCAGCGGTGAGCTGAGCAAAAACAGCCGGTATGATTTGCCTCGCTAATCAATTTCCCTGTTGTTCTTAGCTTGGCTGCACCCCATCCGTTTGTCAATCGATTAGGGTCATTTGTCGGGTGGCTCAGTGAAAGGAATTTATATTTTCCTCGAGGCAAATCAGTTCTCGCTTACGTGTTTTCTGTTCAATTTCCTTAGCTCTTGAGACTGTTATTTCCAATGCTCGACTTCCGTTTAAGAATATTAACATTATTCTCTGTACTGTTGCATGCTACGTGTACTAACCCGAATGCCTCGAGTACAGTGCCTCCGGCACTATGCAGTGCAGCCCAAAGATGGACCCTCGATGGAAGGGATTTGGTTAAAGACTACAAAGGACACGTGCTTTTGGTCTCATTTATGCCGCTCACCTGTGGAGAAACGTGTGATAAAGAACTTAAAAAGTGAGTTTTGTTTGGAGATTTATTTCTGAAATGACTTTGGATAATGAATTTTTGTGTAAAAAGTTGACATAAGTATTCGATTAAAATAATCATTTTTTGGAGCAATGATATTTTTGGTCCAAAATTAATTTAAAGTTAAAATTAGTATAGGCCAACACTCTCTAATTTACTGAGGCGTTGATCAAATTTGCAAGAACACATTGGTGCCAAAAATAGTAAACTTGCACCGAATATGTTCTTGCATCAAAAATATTTATACATTCGATTACATCACGCACCGTAACAAACCTTGCTCAAAGGTATATAATAATTTTGCATTTCAGGTATGAAACTATCGTGGAAAAGTTAAACGATGAAGTGCGAATATTGATCGTTGCTAGAGCGTCCGAGTCAGCAGAGGTGGTCCGAAGTTTAGCCATCAAATATCCAGCTGTCCGATTTGAGCATGAGACAACCTCCGCTCCGGTATGGTCGTGGTTTAGCGCTACAAACCACAGTCATTTCATTTTTGACAGGTTTGGCTAATTTACTGTTTGATTTGAATTAAGCTTCTGATTCTGATTTGCCACACTGTCCTAGATGCCGTAAAATCTTCGGTTACTTTAATTTAAAAATAAATACGCATGTGTGCTGTGCAAAGAAAACTCAGAACTGAATATACGAGTACAGATCGGACAAACGTTTTCAAAATCAAACACTAAATGCCAAAACTTTGATAACGTTTTGTGAAGATAGTATTTGGCTTAGGAATGGAACTAAATCATTTTTTAGTAAAATTACTTTTACCCGAATAAAAAACCACTGTTTGTAGCATTTCTGTAAAATGTTTCCTTTGTTTTACAAAGAGAATCTATTTTTTCAGAGGATATTTTGTTCAAAAGAAAGGAGGAAAGTTTGCCGCCTAAACACCTGTTATTTGATAAGTAGTACTAAATCTGTCGGCACGATCAAAAGTGCGAAATACTGGAGTACCCTATCAGTACCCTATCCAGCCTTAGGTAATACATTTGTGCCGGGTACATATAAGTAGTGCCGGGTACATTTCCGCTGAATCCTAATACAAATTTCGATTAGACGACGAACACGATTTTCAGATAAATTCAATAATTTTCGTAACTGTACTCATCATTTTTGTTCCACCTCATGAAATTTGAAGTTTCAGGTGTAGCCGTCTAGCGAAAATAATCACTACTGAAGGAAAACGCATGGACCCACACGAATATTTCCATCAAGTATTCTCGGCATTGAAGTTAGCTACGACCTATGCCAGCTGTGGGTGGTGTCAGTACGACGAGAAATATGTAGCGGAGCCAGGAAAGGAAGGCAGCTTAAAGAAGCAACCGCCTACTTCGGTAAAGCCCATGGCCCCGTACGCACTTCCACATACATTGAAAGTGTCAACGAGGATTTCTCCAACACCGGAAGTGCATCCGACGGTATGCCTCGTTTTCAGTCGTATTATTTAAGTTGAGGCTACCTTAAACCCTATAAGTTAACCTCGTGGTTAAATGATTCATTCTACCCAGAGGTGCAAATAGAGGCATCATATACCCATACAAAATGTACGGCATTGGAGGGAAATAAACAGAAAAACGAGACAATTTTCGTATCCAAATCTCAATTGGAATAACAAAAATTGCATTTTGTAGATTTTTTCTGATTCCAAACTGTTACCATTTTTTAAACGATTTTGTCTTTCTATGCAATCTAGTAGCAAAAGCTTTAATCTAATAGTCACATAGAATGCCCTCAGGACATGAGAAAGGATACCCGTATAAGAAAAAGCTAACTTCTATCATTATTCTAGATTGTATCCTTAAAATTGCGAAGAATATATACCGTAAATCCTCCAATAAGTCCCCCCTCAATTAAGTCCCCCCTCAAATAAGTCTCCCCCTAGACCCCCAACGAAAAAATAAGTCCCCCCTCAAATAAGTCCCCCCCAAAATGGGTATTTTTCCAAATTTTTCCATATTTCAAATTTTTGGCGCAATTTCAAATTTTTTGGCGCAAATTTGAACTTTTATTGCAATTTTTTCTATTTTTTACAAAATTTTGTCAAAAAATTGAAAAATTTGCTAAAAATTGGCGAAAAATCGATCACAAATGCAAAAAATTCAAATTTTTGGCCAAACTTTTTCGGCGCCAATTCAAAATTGGTTTAAATTTTCAAAAATTTTCCCAAATTTTGCCAAAAAGTCCCAAAAATTTTCGCCGCGCCTTCGGCGCGGCCACGAAAATATTAGTCCCCCCTCAATTAAGTCCCCCTCAAATAACTCCCCCCTAGACCCCCTACGAAACAATAAGTCCCCCGGGGGACTTATTAGAGGATTTACGGTAAGTCTACTTTTCTTCCAGTAAATTTGAGAACCATAAAGATTTCACAAAAATTTATTTTCCTTGCCCAAGCTGTCTTCTCTACTTATACCTCGAACCTTGAGATTATCGTAAGTTAACGTTTTCAGAAAATAACCATTAGTTACGTGAGACCCAGATCCCCAAGCCCCTGGGTTCCAACAGTAACTCAAGAGCCACCACCAACTCGAGGACCTGCACCAACTCATCCAGTAACAAATCCTCACGCCAATGTCGTCGGCCATCAACTACCAGTCGAAATCGGGCAGCAACCTGCTCAGTACAGACAAAATTATGCCTCGAGCGGTACAATGACTACAACCTCTGCAGCCGCCACCTCCAGACATTATGAGCAGCAGAGACAGCGACAGAGGGAAGAACAGATCAGACTTCAGCAGCAGCAACAACTGCAACAACATCAGTATAGGACTCAGGCAAATCCTCAGCCAGCCAGTTACAATTATAAGAGCACTCAAGAAATGACTGGTCAACTCGATTCTCAGAATCAAAGGAGTGGGAATAATGCCCAAAGGGATTGGCAATCGCAAAGAACTCAGCCACAACAACAGTACTCTCAGCAGCAGCGGCAACAGCAGCCTCAAAAGTGGGTCTTGTTTTTAAACTTTCGGGATTCGGTATTTGGCGTGAAAAAATCAGAGCAAACAGAAAAGTTAGTTTCTGATTCCCAAGCTAAAATTTTCAGCCGTAGTGTCGGAGTTTGATTCACAAAAATATTGGTCTCGTCTCCATACTGGATAATATTCGTCTCTTACGTTTTATAGAGAAACAAAAAATTTGTGCTACCGCTAAGGTAGCACCTTCCAAAATTTCATGCTTCCGCCTCACCAGAGTTGGGCAGGAAAATTAAAGTACCTCTAACTTGGGTATTTAAACCGAAGAAAAGAATCAAAGGTCGCCCTTTATGCTTTCTGTGTTTTATTTATAAGGTAGTGTGCGACGTTCACAAAGACCATTCGGATGGACTAGATAGCAGACACTGTCGCACTGAGAAATAGTGAGTGTCTGCTCGGTTATTTTCCATCGCTTGTTGGCCAAATACACAGACAATAATCACAAAACATTAATTGCGGATGAGGAGAAAGATACTTTTTTAATATTTTCGATTAAATTATACAAAAATTTATAATGCCTTGTTATTTTGAGCAAAGATTTTGGAAAAGATCTTGTCTGCATGGCACTAGCGCAGCCAGGGGGGGTACCGGGGGTACGTACCCGCCCCCCCCCCAAAATGGGAAAATTTGAAAAAATGTGTGTAAATCAGTGCAAATTTTGGCAAAAATTTGGTCCGGTACCACCCCCTCCCCAAAATCCAAAAGTCGGTCGCCCCCTCCACGCGGTACCCCCCCCCCAAATGGCCATTTCCACTAAAACGTACCGCCCCAAAAAAAATCCTGGCTGCGCCACTGCTGCATGGATCTAACATCCTTCATCAACTGAATTTAGTATGTCGATCTGTCATTTTAGCACTCATTTTTTCGTTTACGGGCAAATCACATTTTTCGAATTTTTATCAAAAACAGCAAACAGTTTTGTATACTTTAGACTGGAACAATAAAAATTGTATTTTAAGTTATCCGTACTAACGCTTTGTGATTTTATGTTTCCCGTGTCTAGTAACAAGCAATGAGAAATAACCGCACAGACACTCAAGTTTTCACAGTGCTACTGTTTCCTTCGCTCTAGTTATTGTCACTGATTTTTTTTGTGAAACCCCACTGCCTACTTTTTTGGTTTAACCCTACTCAATCCTTAAGGCGGAATTGACAGTTTTGGACAATACCTTTTGCGGTGACACCTGTAAATATGGTGAGACGTTTTTTGGGAGTGACCTTTTACTTATTCTTGTATCCTTATCGCTGCCAATGGCCTTTTTATGACACCTCATACTATTTTATAAATAAGTCGTAGAAAAAGGTGTCCCGTACTTCTTATGTTCGGTTTAATTACCCAATTTGAGATACTTAAGCCCTTTGAGACAAAAATTTGGAAAATTCTGCCTTTTAATGTGGCAAAAATTTACTCATTTTGGCAAATATGTTCCATTGTTTCCTTAACTTGGCTCTCGACTCATCGGTAACAAGGTATTCTGCAAGTAGATTGTTTCGGAACCACTCCTGTTCAATGTTTTCGATATTTACCTCCAATTTCCGTTATAAGATATTTTATCGAAACTTTAGTTGGAAATCTTTCAGACAACAGCAACAATCGCAACCAACTTGGATCGACGATTCCAGAAACAAACCCACAACCACCACACCCGCGCCAATTCAATATGCGCAAGATAAGTATGCGAACAAGTACCAATATGGATTGGGTGAAAGACGAACAGGCGATGGCCAGCGATACGGCTACAGAGACACCGAGAGACAACGGGAGTACGATAAAAGGCAACAGGAGCTCAGGTGAGTATGAGTTTGAACTTTATATTATTCTCGAATTATCTAGAATATTCTAAAGTGATCTATAGTATTTACACCTTGGAGAATATTGAAACATTTTTCCAAAAAAACCTGGAATCTGTAAAAAATCTATGAAACGAAGTAATGATTGTACTTTGAACGATATTGATCAATAGCCGATTGACAAAGCGGAAAACTCACTACCAGATTACTTCACCAATAGCTCAAATTTCACGAAAATTGAGAGAAACCGGCCGAGATTTTGACGTAAAGGTTATTCGTGTCACAGAAGTGGTTCTATTTTGTCGCAGATTTGGCATGTGGCCATTGTGCAATAACCATTAAAAGGGCATATTTTTGGCTTAGGCAAACGCTTGACCTTATACTTGGTTCTCTTGAAAGAAAAACCTAATCTGACCCCTTATAGGAATTAAATCCATAAGTATTGTTTGAATATGGCGGGCATTGATCTAAATCTGTGACAAAAAAGAACTACTTCTGTGACATCGAAAAACCCTCTCGCAGATTTTGTATCCTCTTTAGGTCTTAATTAATTCTGAATTTGATGTCAGTGTTTGCATTATACTGCAATTTTAGTCATTGAAGTTGGCAGAATGCCAGAAACTGGTTCTTCGCCAACCAACATCAAATCTACTGAAAATGTCTTATTTAGGGCTCAACAACAGCAAATTGAACAACAAAGAGAGGCCGCCGAACAGCTCAGACGGCAACAACTTCAGCAGCAGGCCCTGCAGCAGCAACTCTTGCTCCAACAGCAGCAGCAGGCCCAGGCTCAAGCACAGAAGCAACGAGAAAGTGGTCAACCAAAGGCGACAGTTGAGCCGGCACCGCTCTACCCGGAAGGAAGCGAAAACTTTGATTACTACGAGGAAGACTCTGAATGGACCACCCCGACTCCACAGGTATGCCTCTACAAATTTGGTATTGATTTTAATAACACGGAAATACGGACCAGGGACGTTGGAGATACGAGAACGAAAAATCCCCCAGTAAGCTAGCCCTGTGACTCCGTCCGGTGCAACATGAAATTCTCTGTAATTATTTTGTCCCCAATTTTTGGCTCAGTGCTAAGTGATTAGGCACCAGCCACCAGCCGGTACAGGTTCGATTCTGCGCGGGTGAAAACATTTTTTGCCGCCGGAATTTTTTGTACCCGGGTGTTTCCAGATGTCCTGAATCCAGAAAAAACATTATTTTTGAGGTAAATTTTTCAAAATTATTTTACCATGGTATTTTGCCGTTTCTGATGCTGATTTTTTGCACCCGGGGGTTTTCGGGTGCGGGGTGTTCGAATCTGAGGTCGGATTTGACCCCGAGATCGAACAATGTTCGGCATGGTCGAATGTGGCCGAATTTTTGGAAGGGCCATTTTATCCAGTGTAAATTCTCTGTGAATTCTAATTATTTTGTCCCCAATTTTTGCTCATCTGAATTTTCCGATGAGCCAGTCCTGTGGTCGGGCGCGAAGCGCCTGACCCTCCTCCTTGGAGTCTGAAGGAACTTAAAGCAGGTATAGGTTGAACTCAATCTTATCCCATAAACAATACGAGCCACCGCCGGTGGCGAGCCGGATGATGTGATCGGGCGCAGAGCGCCCGACCTTCCCCCTTGGAATGTGAGGGAACTTAGAACATAGGTATACATGTATACAAATTTTTTAACTGGATTCCCGTAGGGAGTCCCTGAAGCTAATATTCCGTATTCCTGAGGCTATACAACTTATGCAAGATCATAAAATATTTGAGCTCTAGAATCCCCAGGAAATTTTCCCGGTAATTTTTGGTACAAAATAGTGGAAAATGAAAATTTTTGGTAAACTAATAAAAATGATTGCTATATGATATCTGATTCTAAAATTGGTTCAGAAATTTCAAGGTCGTTCAGGTGACAGTATCAAGTAATCTCTACTTTTGAAACATGGAAATCTTGCGAGTTAGATTGTTTGTCAACCCAGATCCTGAAATTCTCAAAAGGTCAACGGTCTTAAAATACTAGAGACAGCCAAAATGATGTTTCGAAAATTTTATGGTGTTTCGAGATTTCAAAATTTGGGGACATTTGTAAAAAATGGATCAGAATTAGAAAGAATCAGAAAGCAGATCTCGCCGAATCCTAAATGTATACGAGGTCCTCGAAAAGTTTTCCAAATTTTCAGCGACAAATCCCAGCTCCCACAACACTACCGCCAATGTGGCCCACTCAGCCTTTGATGTCCGATATGAACAAGGACTATGGATTGGAATTACCGTGCGCCAGTTATACCGATGAAATATGTTATCAACAGGTACGTAAAATTTAGTAACTGAGTGAAAAGAGACAACAGATCTCTAACAAATCTCCAACAAATCTCTGAAACCCAGCAGAGAATAAGATTTAGATATTAGAGAAAACTAGAGCTCTGTTACCGATCTTCTCGGGCAGGGACATGATTTGAGAGAGAAACTTGATTCCTGAATGTTTCATTCGTTTTAGCAAACACAACTCAAGCCGAACGAGATCCACAAATGCTGCAAAGAGAGAGTTCTACTGACTGATCAGTGCGTGTCTGGAAAATGCTCCAATATCACTCAGCAGTTGTGCTGCATTCAGAGATTTTTGCAGGTGATAATTTTCGCAAAATTCAGAGAAAAAGTTGTTATCAGTTATTCTTGAGATATTATCCGGTAGGACATTTTTGCACCCCCCCCATCCCCGGTGCCATAGATTTGTTTCAGGGCTTTTAGGCGAACGGCCCATACTCCCGAATAAGTTCGGCCTTAACACACTATTAGTTGCTGCGTGCAAAGCTAAAATGTGATACAGTCTTCCCTCTCTAATCCGACCCTATCCGTTTTGGCCGAAAAGGGTCGGATTAGAGAGGGTGACCGATTTGAGAGGAAATTTCCATACAAAAAATCCGTCTCGGCCAAAATGGGTCGGATTAGGGAGGGTGACGGATTATAGGGAAGACTGTACCAAAATGGCCAATCCATTGTCGAGATGAGATCAAAAATCAGTCCTAGGATAGAGTCAAGAATAAAGTTATTGCCCCAAATGCGTTATCCTGAATAGTAAAGCGGTATTAACCAGGACTTGCCGAAATTGAAAGTGTATAAAATTATATCAAAGTTGTCGTGATCTTTCATTTAATTTTTGAATAACTTTCAAATTTCAGGCCAAATTGAGCTGCTGCTTGGATGAGCGCCAACTCGAGGAAACCAAACCGGGTGACCGTTTTAGTCGTTGCTGTTACAAGCACTTTGTCACAGACGAGGTATATCTTGCCAATCCTTATAATAAGTTTGTGACGATCCTCCCTCCGTGTGTTCCACGTTTTCAGAGGTGCATTCTTAGGGGTGCTTTTTTCACTGCTCCAATAATGGCTTTAATAGTAGATCTTCCACAAAGCATAGTGCTGTTGTGACCGCCTTTTCAAAAATTTACAAAATAACGTTTTTCAGGATGGCTGTTGCACTCGAACATATGCGTCGGCTCAATGGCGAAGTGTTCACGAATTGTGCCTGCCGAACGTGGAAATGGATTTGGGTAACGTAAAAGTGCCGATGATTTTGCCGGGAACGACACTCACGACAGAATACGACTTTGGAAAGACAGAAAAATGGAAGTTTGAGTGCAAGTACGGCAGACATGTGCCGCAGTTCAGTTACTTTGAGGACGAGGAGGATTACGATGACGATGCAAAGCGACCCTATAGCCGGTGAAAATACAGAACAAAATCAATGTTGATATTTTATATTTTATGAAGATTATCTTTTATTATTTTGATATTTATAATCAAATAAATTTATTACGTCCATATTTGGTCACATTACAAATATTTTACAACAATGTGATCTGGCACAATTTGCACATTATTTGGATTTTCAAAAATTTCCAACGTAATTCCACCGAAGCCTTCGTCAACCATAGCAAATGCATTATCGCTGAAATGGAAAAGCACACCGCGATCCTTGACTTTTTGCTTAAGGTCGAGCCACACTACAGGTGCGATATTTGTTGCATTTAGGCCCAAGACGTAACTTTTGGGCGACAATCTTTGGAAATCGTTTAGAAACACTTTGCCAAATTTTTCCCTTTTGTGGAGTTTGTCCGGTAGAAGAATCGCAGTGGGTACTTTTGGGAGTAAATTATTGCCATTCTCAACCTTTCCCCTTTGAACGGTTGCGCGAAAAACAAAATCCTCCAAGATATCCTCGCCATTCAGATGCTTTGAAACGTTAAGATCGATTTTTCTCGAGGTCTGAGGCAAAATGTCCACTTGGGTGCTGGTTGCATAGATTGGCTGGAATCCATATCCTAAGACGAACATTTCCAGGTGAAATGTCGCGTTTGTCACAGCAAAAGTGTTGTCAGAAACGATAAATATATTCAAGTCATCATTGTCATCGATGTACTGAAATAAATATCATGAGCAAAAAAAATTATAAGCGGAAATTTTTTCATAATTTGGTACATAATAGTGATATCATTCTTCGTTTTAACTATTGAAATTTGAGGTACTTGAATTTTTGAGGTACCCAAGAATTTTGAAAAGTTCTGCATATATTGTGCGCAAATAAATAAAATTTGTTTGTTATTTTACTGTTCCATAACATTCGACATTGGCCCAATAAATTGAAAGGGTGGTCAGAATTAGACAGAAACTATAGTACGCCTTACCATGGAAATAATCACTGGCGCGAAGAATCTTCTGGCAAAATAATGCAGCATTTTCCAGTTGAGATTGAAATCGATGGAAGACCAGGAAGGCGCCGCCCAAACATCATTCAACTGCCAGTACATGGCGCACATTGTATGACCCAAGCCTTCCGGGTTTAGTCGAGAGCGCCATCTTAACGATTCTGATATAAGCTTACAATTTGCAAACCAATATAATTCCAACCTTCTGTAATGCTCGGTTTGTGATTGCATAGCTATTGCTTGGTGAATTTGGGAGAGAAACGCAATGTCATCCATGAATGTGTGTGACAAATGTGCATCCTTGGCATCGAAGAAATTATTGACAAATTCCTGACACATCATTAGATCGGCTGGGGATTGTACTTTACAGCTACGAATACGAGGTACCTGAAATATATATTACGTAGTTTAAATGTCATAATTTTAATAAGTGCTGGACAGGATCAAGCATTTCGGGGAATTATGGATATGAGTCGCGGTTTCAGGGAACAGGCGAGACTGAAACGAATTTTCCCGAAATGGTTAATCAAATCGCGGCGAATCTTTGAAAATTTGTGAACAATGATTTGGGCATAAAATGTTTAGGTAGACAATTATTTGATTGCTGAACGTGAAAAGCTAAATTTGAACCTGGCAAATCTTGTTCCAGTCACGTACTGCCTGCGTATTTTTATTTTTCTGCATTATAACTTATATATTTACGAGATATGCATGGAAATTGAGCTTTACAGAAGTATGCTTTATGGCATTCTTTCAAGGTATCATTTATCAGCATTTTATATACCTCAAAATGTTGAAAAATCATCCATAGTAAAGTTGCAATCCCGAACCCATGATGTTGCCGACGTGTCATTGATCTGCTGCCGTATTGCCACTGAGATTTATCAATCCATTTCAACATAGTGTCCCTAAAAATTAAGAGTTACTATCGGGTTCTACGAAACATTTGACTCATACAATGATCGCTTAGAACCTGGTGTAACAAATTCCTCTATCAGGAATCAAAAAACATTTGCGAGTCTACTCTCGAATCCCTGAGGCTAATTCCCGATGTTACTCACTGTACTCTAATCCTGAGTTTGGAGAACAGGCTTTTCCGTTAAGAACGTGTTTACAGGTCATGATTCCATTTGAGATCCAAACGTCATGCTTCAAGACCGGAACATTAAGTAATTACGGATTCTGCCTGTTCATAAATCAAACCCCAACTTTTGATGGTTAATTAGCATCCTTACCTCATGGGCAGAGACTGCACTCCAAATTCAGTGGCACATCTCGGAGTCTGGTAACTATCCGTCTTCCAGAAGTTTATAACGTCATTGTAAAAATGAATGTCGCCATAAGCTGGATCACCTGGTTTTTCTGAGAAGCCGCCTTGCCTATAAAAAGGACCGTGTCAGTAATGGCAAATTGCAAAATGGCAAAGGTAAAACATACGCTTCTGTTTCCACACCGTTGCTGGGACTGGAGAGAAGAAAAGGCCGCGATGTGTCGAGTGAATTGACCAAAGGCTTGAGCAAGTCATTATAGAGCACTTTGTAATCAGCGATCATTTCCGCTTTTGTGTAGCGCAGAACAGCCCACCAATTTCCGGCGATTGCGATCTCTAAAATTTAATTAGTTGTTAAAAAAACGTTCTCGGATAATTGGAAAATTGTAACAGGGCAAAAAAATAACAGTGAACTTAGAATAAATTTTCTAGTTTTTCGATCACGAACTCAAATTTCGAGACCAAATTTTCAACCCCATGTAGAAAATAATTAATTGAAGAGAAACTGAAGTGAAAGTTAAATCGAATTCCAATTTCTGGAACGAGAATTACAAATAGAACCGACTGTTAACTCTTATAAAACTTTCACGAGGAATCTCGATTCATTTTCCTCGAAAACGATGTATTCTAACATTTTCATAAGTCTCCAAAACGTGTATTTGCAGGGGCACTGCCTCGGGGCTTTTTTGAAAGGTATCCTCCGCCTCGGCTACTGAATTAGGAATTTTTAAATCGCTTATCAACATTTACCATTTTCATTGTTGCCAGCCCAAACAAGAATTGACGGGTGATGCCTTAGCCGAAGAACCTAAAATTAACTTTTATATTATAATAGATACCATGCCTGTAGACAAGGGGATTTCCCGTGCAAAATCCTTTTAAAATTCGGGAAATTTCATGAAAATTGGGCCGGTACCCTAAAATAAATTTTTATAGGGTTCTCTATCAGTCGACAGATCGCACCGGTAAAATTTTGTTTTCTGACTACGAGCTTGTTTCATTCTAAAAGGAAAATTACTTGCTGAGTGACTTCATTTTTCACATTCCCAAGAAAATGCGAACTAGTTGGATACAGAGCGCAAGCGAACATAAGATCCTGCCATATGAGTATTCCATATTCGTCGGCCAATTCATAAAATTCCTCAGTTTCGTACATTCCACCGCCCCACACACGAAGCGCGTTCATATTGGCTTGTGCCATCGAGTGGAACATAAACTTAAGAGTAGTGGAGTGATTTCGAGCGGGAAAGGCGGAGATTGGAATCCAGTTCGTGCCTAAAATTTTAAAGAAATACTTTGGTATCATATATTTAATGAAAACCTGGTATTTAATAAAAAATTTGAAGATCAATTCCCAGAACAATGAACGATACCCGCAATAGCGGTATTTATTATGTAGGCGGATCGGAACTTAGTACAAAATATTGTTTGGTTATGGCTTCTCTCACGTTTGACTTGAGTATCGACTCAAAATACGCCTTAGATTCTCTTCTCACATATTAAAATTTGAGATTGTCAATGACATACTGAGTCTTTACATAACATTATAGGCAATAAAAATATCTCACCTTTCAAAAAAATCGGCACATCGTTTACTTTAAAGTAGAAGTTTCTGCCCATTTGTTTTTGCTCGTCATTTACATAGGTCTGCACCAATTCTATAGTGCGAAATCCAACTTTTTTGTTCATCCCTGCGGCTGTTTGATCACCTTAAATAATTAGTTTCATTGTGTAAATTTCTGTATTGAAACGGTACCACTTAACGCGATTCCAGCAGAAACAGTGTAGAGATTCTGCTTTCCATGTCCACGAGGACACCACAATTCCACAGAATTTTTCGGGACTTCCATTTGTACCTGAATGTTCAAATTAAATGACTGAAGGATATATTTCACAGTATTTGTACACTACAAATTGATCAGCATTGCGCCTATTAATCAATCGGAATACTGATCAAATTGCTATTTTAAGAGGTTTCCGGCCGAGTTTTGGATACCTTACATATTTTCGACCCCGCAGATTCCTAATTGGAAGTTAATTTTGGCATAGTACCGCTTTCTGACATTCTGCGCATTTATATAGCCAAAATTTGGCAGAATCCTAGAAACTGGCATAACAATATACCAAATGCCAAAACTAACCTCAAATTAGTAATCAGCGGATCGAAGACCTATGAGTGTTGCAGAATTCTGACCAGTGAATATCATTTCATGCGAAATTTTAGTTGTTGGTCAAGGAACCTGGTGGTGAATATTCCGATTGGTGAATAGTCGGGTGATAAATGCGGAGAAATAAACAATGACAAAAATAACAAATGGCAAATATTATCCAACTGATCGGAATATCGAGGTTAAAAATAATACTTCGAAAATTTCTTTTTTGGACGAAGTGCACTTCGGATACACAATGGAAATCATCTGCGTGAAATTCAATTCTTCTATCGAAATCCACGCGTTAACTAGATTTTCGAGATTTAACTGCGTATCGGTACATACTGTCACAATTGAGGCCTTTAAGATGAACGAATCTAAACGAGATGTTTTATATTAAGATAACATAAATAATTTGCATACATGAGGGATATTCTCAAGACCTTTTATGAAAAATATTTTACAGAAAAATGAATGCAAGGAAAAATTTAAAGATAACATAGCAAAAAATAATGACCTTTTTTTCTTAATAAAAACCAAACGCGGCGAAAAAAATCTTCGAAAAGAGACAAATTAACATCATGCACATACCTGTTTGCGGAATGACGGTGGGATAAAAATCGAGCATTGTGATCGGCTCTGCTTCGTGGTATTCTAAATAGATGGGCTTCCATATTCCCATGGTCGGAAACGAGGGTCCCCAGTCCCAACTGAAGCTCGCTTGGATCTTCCTGAAAAATGTTGGAATAGGGGAAATCGCAGCAGAATTTATGATAGTGACGTATAATGAATCGGCGTTATAAATCTCTGGAGACTATATTCGAAAAAATAATGATCTTTAAAACGTGGCACATGAAAGAGTGTGATACTTCGTATCGGGACAACTTGCACTTCGAATAACAGCCGAAACTGATGGTCTAATTTTTCTTCTTTGGGCCGAAGCCTAAAAATTAATACTACAGTCCTAGAAACGCCAATTTTCTGTTCCAAATTTTTCACACCCATATCTGTAATCAAATTCAGTTCATTTAGCTGATCAATTGACTATGTTCTGCAGAAAGATTAATATCGTTTCAAGAAAATTCAATTTGAATAACGAGGTTAGCTTGGATTTGAAAGCAAACTCACCTCAGAAAATTGATTCCGCACTCTCCATTTTGCACCTCGGCAGAGCAATCAGGAGGTAATTTGTGCATATGAATAGCCTAAAGACAGTTATGAATCATAGATATATTAGTCATAAAAATTATTTCATATTACTGCTAAGCGTACAATTGAGCAATTATTGACGATTGGTGCATGGGTAGAAGTTTATTAGGTTTGCTCCAGACATTGAAAATCTGTAAAAAGCACATGAATCTATGTAAAAAGTTGGAATAGTCTCATCAATATCAGATTTATGACTCACATAGTGAAAACAACTCCAAAAACATAAAATAAAAGTTTGCCAAAACCTGACGCACGGTCAGACAAAACAAAATAGCACACACTCATTATGCGAAAACATTGACTTAAACCATTTTAAATCAATGTTGACGATTGGTGAATGGACTGGACCCCAGTTCCCCCCCCAGTTCCACCCCTGTATAGCCTTAAAATGGCCATAAATTTGATGTACTCAAGCTTAAGCTTTAAGTTTGGTCTTAAATGTTCCTTAGGCCAAGCCCAACATTTTAAGACCAAACTTAAAACTTAAGCCTAAGCTTAAGTATGCCCTTATAAGGGTTGTTCGGGAGCTTAAACCTAAGACTAAGTCCCTTAGGCCCCATGTTGTTCGGGAGCTTAAGCCTAATGGCTTGCCCGGGAGCCTAGGAACATTTTAAGCCTAAACTTAAAGCTTAAGCTTGAGTACATCAAAAGTTATGGCCATTTTAAGGCTATACAGGGCCGGAACTGGGGGGGGGGCGGAACTGTCCTTTTACCGGTGAATGTTATGTATTTTCATGTTGATGAGTTTCCATTGACATTTTGAGAATTTATATCTCCATTTTTGGGCCTATTTTCACTATGTGAGTCTGAAACTTATCTCTTTCTTAACTATAACTCTGATATTGATGAATCTGTCCTAACGTTTTACCTGCTATGTTTTTTACAGATTTTTAATTTTTCTGAAGCAAACCTAATGAACTATGCTCCAATCGTCAATAATTGCTCAATTGTACAGAGCCTTACCTTATACAACTCGGCCTGCTCCTTAGCATGCTGAACAGGTGATTCAAATTCTATACGAATGTGGTTTAAGCCGCGACGTATAAAATTTCTGACATTTACGACATGAGAGACGAATTGATTCGAGCTGTCCAAAAGAAATTCTCCGTTCAGGAACACGCTGGCAATCGTATCCAAGCCTTCGAGATGCAACAGAAGAATTTTTGCCTGAAATATGAATAAGTTTGAGGTAAATTTGACGCATCGGCGCGAACTCAAAATTTAAGCGCAAATCCAGCAATCAAAAAAACATTGGAATCTAGACAAAAAGTTGGCATATTTACAGTAATATCAGATCTGTGACTAAAATGGTGAAAGCTGCCTACAAATGGCATAAAAGATCGAATTTCATTAATAATATCATCAGATCAATCGCTAGTGTGACCACCGCTTAACAGAAATATTTGCAAGAAGTCAAATTTTTTGACTTTTTGCAAAATAAAACGAGAATTTGTACGGAAAAGCCTTTTCGGAATCCCTATTTTTCACATATTACAATAGACAAAAACTTACCTTTGCCTGGGCTTCTGTAACACTGAAATTCCTTTCGTAGGTCCATGCCTGTCTGCCGACCCAGCGATAAGCCTCGTCACCTTCGCCATATAGAGGGTTGCCAATGATCCTGAGCGCTTGTAAGTCCGTGAAGATATCTCCGGGCACTTGAGCCAGTCCGCTCACATTTCTCAAATCTGAAGCGTCAGTGTGAAATTTCCACTCGCCTCCCAAGTCGACGATCACAGAATCGGAGATCAATACTGAGCAAGCGAGGGTCAATAATATTGCAATAATATGGCGAGATCTCAGAGAATGTGGCAAGAGAAATAAATGCATGCTTGGAATCGGAATGCTTTTACTGTATAAAATATTCACATGTTTATTGTTTGCTGAAATGTTCCCATTAATATTCTAACTGTTAATCGAAAACATTGAAGAATTCACTAAATAATTATTTGTTTTAATAACGGCGCTTATTTATCATAAAATTCCAAGACTAGATAACAATCTTCGGCTAAGAGGCCAGGAAAGTCAAAGCCGAGGTTCAAGGTTGGGTATTTAAAATTTGATGTGATCCGAGACAAATGATCGGAAGCGGGATTTGCGCTAAATCCTTCCTAAATGTGAACCAAAAATCTGAACAGTGGCGATTCGGATACGAGAATCAATATTAAGGAAACACTTCCATCCTCGAAACACTTAACGTTTTGGAAAATGGTATTTACTAATGGAATACTAAATCCCTTATATGTCTGTCAAAGGTCAATCAATTTTTGCATCACTTTAATCAAAGAATGACATATGAAATCAGACAAAAGGACATTCAGTAGGTTTAGATCAAATCAGTGTCAAGTTGTACTCTCGGAGATTGGCGCTCTCCACTAATTTAAATGATATCAAGCTGGTAAAACCCCACCAACGTCCTTTTGTCATGTAAACATTTGCACTCATAAAAGTACACAAATTTCATTCTCTTTATTCAAAATTTAACAATGAACATACAAAACATAATTATTCAAACAAAGATATAAATTAATTTTGTAACATAATTTGATCAATTTTTATACATCACATATTCTGTTTGAAGAATTGGTTGAAGAGAATTTCGAGGAAGCGTTTCTTCCGCCTTTCCATTTCGCAGCGTAAAATTTCCGGAGAGTTGTTCACGTTCAGAGCTTTGCTAGGCGCAGATTTTATCTGAAAGAGCGCTCTGTATTGTAGTATTTCCTTTCTTGAACAAACATATTTTTGGAATTTATTATTCCCCTTTGAAATATAAATGTGAAATTTTGTATTGAAAACTTCGGAAATTACTGGAATATACTATTGTTCTTTTCTAGGAATAATAAATCAAATTTGAAATAACTATTTTAATTCCGAAATTTAATTTGCTAATATCAAAACCATTAACAGTAAAGCATTTCAAAATACTGAATCAGCGGTGCACACTGCACAAATTTTTTTTAAATGTATTTTTGGGAATCAAGACTTTTATTGTTGGACAGGACTCCAAACTGGATAGGAAAATTGAGGGCATATTTTTGGGTTCGAGTAATCTTCTAACCCAGGACAATTTCATATTTTGAGAATTCAGTATAAAATTACTACTTAACAATATTCACGTGATAAAATGAACATACCAAATTTTGAGCATAAAGCGTAAGATTGTGACGCGTGTAGGCAGCTGAAAGAATGAAATTTATTATTATTATGTTACTATAGCAATGATAGTATCGCACCTATTACTCATAAAAAGTTGTTGACACTTCCCCGGATTGCTCATTGATCATTTTGTATATCTCTCATTTTTATCTTTTATTTTTTTAATTCTATACAATAATCTCTATACTAATTATCAATAATTTGTCAATTCCTAATAATCAATGACAAAAAATGAAATTTCCTTATTTAGTACTTCTTTCTCAATCAAAGTTAACTTCTCCGAATATTTCTGAAAGTTCTGGAATTTATTGGGTGAGAGTATTGCCCGAAAATTACCAGTAATGTTCAGTGGGCGACGCCCTAAGTGGCCCAGCTCTAAGCATAACTGTAGTTTTTGCTTATAAAAACAAATCTCACCGGCCATCCGTTCAAGCAAATTCAGATCGGCGATCAAAGGAAAATACGCCGGGCCAGCATCCACAGTGCTGGGAGTTTCCTTCAGCAACCATTCCACTTGATGAAGATGAGGTTCAATGTCTGTTCTGAGTTGACCAACCATTGCGGCTAAAGTGGGCATTTGGAGGGCGGCGCAGCAAAGCGAGATTTTCGAATAAATCTAAAATGTTATATGGCATGCGAGAAAATCATACAAAATATTACCCAATCCAAATCTTTTGGATTCATGTTATCCATGGAGAATCCACGCTGAATTGTAGCGATTACTTCCAGATATAGAGTTGCCGCTTTTTCGTATTGCCGTTTTGCTGAAAATGATTCTCCGTAACGGTAAAAATGAAAGCAAAATACAAACGTACCAAAATGGAAATCCCCGACGATTTTTAGCCAAACGGTGTTCACAGGATTGACAATGAGAGCATTGGTGCACAAAATCTCCAGAACCTTTTCAATGTATTCCACAGAGAGATGGGTACCGCTAGAAATAATTACAGGTGTTAATAATACAAGATAATACAGGAAATTTGTGAAACCAAGTTATGAGATATACGGGATAATATTGGGCCATCCAAGTAGAAACTTCCTTTTCGCCTTATCAGCAGATCGCATCTAGCGAGTTAAACAGATTGGGTCCCGCCATGATCGGACTGATCTGGCTCTCTCTCTTCGGTAGAATGAAGAGAGAGGGAACTGTAACTGCGTTTTATTTGTAGCTAGTGTGCGGCGCACGCTCTGTTTGTCTCTCGTCTCTTCCCTCTCTCTTCATTCGACCGAAGAGAGAGAGCCAGATCAGTCCGATCGTGGCGGGACCCAATCTGTTTAACTCGCTAGATGCGATCTGCTGATAAGGCGAAAAGGAAGTTTCTACTTGGATGGCCCAATAATACAGGAAATTAGGAATGCCATTGGTGAGGCATTTTGGCTAACATTTTTTGAGGATTTAGATCCCTATCAGTGATCCAAGTATTGAGCTACCCAAACGTTTGAGTTAACCAGTGTTTAGAAATTTAATTGACGGCTCAAAACTCAGTCTAACATCAAATCTGTTCTCGTTCTCGAAAACTCTTTTGGGCTGTTCGCCCTAACAATGTTGCTTGTATAGATCTGACAAAAATCGCGGCATCTTGAGCGACAGAATGGTACTGGTATTCTTGGTACTGGTATTCTTATTATGAATTATTGGAGTAACTGGAATACACTCAGAAATGCTAATCAAATTCTTCCATATAATCATTTACTATGTTTGCGACATTACGCAAAACGGATAGGATCTTCTCTAACATATATTTTACCATAACTTTCAAAATATTTTCTGGCTTTTACTACCACGGGAAAGTGTTTGGGGAGTAAGAAAACTTCAACAACTCTTACTTTCCATTCACAGGTCGCCAGAGATCCTCATTCTTCACGAAAATCCGTTTATGCGCCAAAATCGCAGAATCCAAGTCGAACCTGTCCACTTCCATCGGAGCTGTCAATGTCAAATTGTACATATAAGCTGTGTAGCTGAGCAGAAAATCGAGAGCTGCGCTTTCCTGAAAAGGAACTATGTCGTTAGTTTACAAATAGATTTCGCTAAGCCGCAGTGAAATCCTAAGCTCAAGCTTGAGTTTAAGCTCTATCTTGAGTATACCTTAATTCCAAGTTCCAAGCTCAAATTTAAGAATAAGTGGCACTTAAAGCACAAACTTAAACCTAATGAAACTGTAATTTAAGTAAGTTCCTTTTCGAGCCAAGTTCCTTTCCTTTGTTCTACTCTTAGACTAAGCTTGAACTGAGTAGTGGCCCAGAATTTGATTTCAAGTCTAGTACTTTCAATGAAAGTGCTTCATGTGAACTTTTAATCTACCTGATCAAACATACCTTTAACATTTTCAGGAAATCTAACAGTTTATCTGGTTCAAGCAGCTTCTGAACCGGGCGACGTCTAAAATTTTATCATATAGCATATCATAAGGATTAGTTGGACCACATTTTTAAAATAAAAGTTCATAATAACACTAAAAAATGACCGCTCTTTCCTGAGCTCAGCCTCAGTTTTTGGTGTTTCGAAGGTCGGCATGAGAATCGGCCAGATCATAGAAATTGCAATTTGAGACGCATTAACTTGGTTATTGAGCTCATGAGCATGAAGCAGGTATGTTGAAAGCAGGCGGCCCAAATTAGTGAACGGAGACGCGAAGCTGAAAACAAGAATGTATAAATTTCCAGAAAACAGATTAACAATACTTTCAGATTGTCGAGGCAAGGTTTATCGGGGGTAGGTGAGATGTCAAAAATAGCTTCGGGATTGGCATTTTCAGGAGGTTGTTTCTCATACCCCGATATCGGGTTTTCACTTAATCCGTTATTACCCGTAATTACCCATTTTAACGGTTTGTTCTCTTACAGATAGTTTGATTTCATCATTTGAACGCAAAATACAGTTTTGTGTGTAGTTTCTTCCATGTTTCTTTCCATATCTTTCAAAATGTATTTTCTTTCGATGCATAAAAATCTCTCCGATAAACTTCCCAGGCTCAAAATTAAAATATAAAATGCTTACCAGGCATGCTCAAATTTTTCCCAGATAAATTTCCACTCCTTGTTGTTCAGCAAAAAGTTGATCAGCTGAAATTAAACTTTGACAATAAACTGAATTAATTTGAAAAACCAAAGTGATTTACGCTAAATCAGCAAAAAATTCAGGGCTGTTCCAGTTTTAAAATACTTGTATAATTAATTAATCCCGGAGAATAAAATATTTCCCATCATAATTAGCTCTGTTCTTCCTGGATCGTTTTATGACTTAATTTCTACTCGCGAATTTTCAATTATATACTTTCATACATCAAACTTACAGGAACTATGAACTTCAAAAACGCGTTATTATTAGTGTTGGCGGCTAATACGACGGTGCTTTTGACATTTGCCATTCCCAAAGTCACCTCGTTCTCGTATTTAGCCACGTCGTCAGTCCTGCATAAGCGCCGATTCCAGATTTCAATCTAAAGTAAGGTTTAAATAACAAAATTTCCATAAAAGATCGTAAAACATACTCTAACGCGCAGCAAATCGAAAGCCCACAGTACATTGAGCTCTTGGTTGGCGCTTAAAATATCGGCAATGTCAGTTTGAGCAAAGGTATTCAATGTATTCTCCCATCTCACAGAGTTCTAGAATGTTTAGGATAAACGTGGAACATAGTTACATTTCGGTTTCCTGGATTGTTATTATTAGTTATTATCTTTGCAAATGTCTCCTATTTTTAATCAGAACAGTGGAATTGTTCGAGAATTGTAGCCACGATTTTCGCTAGTTTCAAGAATTGTTCCCAAGAATTTTCAATAACTTTTCATGTAAAATGCTTACCTCTAAAGCTAATAATTGCTCCAATTTCCATAGCTGGATGACGATTTGGTTGTACTTCTAAATTCGCAACAATTAGTACTCATATTTGGTAAGGTATGAACAATATTATTCTATCAACTGACAGAGTTCTTAGAGTTAAGAGTGATTATAATATCTATTCTGGCTCTTAAACATAGCTAATAGTCAATTTCTATCATGAATTCAACGGCACCTTTCCATGGATGATGAATACTTGCATTAAAATACAGCCATTAAAATACATGACATTATTTATTTATCGAAAAAATTGCAATAACAAAATTTTAACTTTAAAAATTCCCGCTACTAGTATTGCACTGCTTCATAATAGTAGCGTAGTAAAGTTGAAAGTTTCATTCACCTGTGGATTTTGTTGGATCCGTTTCTGGATTTCATCACCTGTAATATCCGAGACACGCAGCTAAAATAATAAAATAAGAAAGTAAATATTTTAGGACAATCTCATAAAAGAAATGTAGTGTTCCAAATTTCCAATCGGCAAATCTTTTTCCAAAATTCATCCATTTGACTCAACTTTTTCTAAACGACAAATTTCGTCAAATTGATTTATTACCACACAAGACTTTTTCTAACTATTTTACAAGCATGGCAACCGGACCGGACCGGGGGGTGGCCGGTCCGGCGGACCAAACCGGACCGACCAAAACTTAACAAGCACCCCTAAGAATGCCTTCGGCGGCAAAAAATTTTGAAATTTTTTAAATATTAAAAATTTTCAATGTAAGTTTTTGGCAAACAATTCAATTTTTATAAAAAATTTTGCCTGCGGCGCTATTTTTCCTTCAATTTTCTATTGTACATTGCTATTTTTCCAAAATATTCGCCTGCGGCGCTTTTTTGCTGTTTGTATGTTTTTTCTCCTATAAAACTCGGTCTCGGTTTCGGCCATTTCTAAGTTGCAAATATTTTCTGCGTCTAAGTGTTTTTGGGGTTACTTCGATGCACTAATCACAAATCTGCAATTAGTGAAATAGTAAAAAATTTTGGTCAAAATTTCACAAAATATTGACCAATTTTCGCGAAATTTTGGCCAAAATTTTAGACCAAAAATTAAAATTCTTGATGCGATACGGAAAAAATGGTTGCAGATTCGTAATCAGCGCATCGAAATACCCTAAAAACACCTTTACCAAAAAAAATTGCAAAAAAATCTCGGCGCTACCGAAGGTAGCGCCGCGAAAATTTTTTGACCTTTTAGAGACCGGACCGAACCGAACCGGACCAAACCGGACCGGACCGGACCGGGGGGTCGAGCGGACCAGACTGGGCAAAAGGTCGGTCCGCTGCCATGCTTGCTATTTTAACAACAACTCTCCATAATTCATTCATAATGATCATAAAAACTAACTCCGAGTGGCAATTTGATGCCCGTTTTGGCAAGGACATCGCAGCTTTCCCGAATAACATTGAACTTGAAACTGGTCAAAATGTTCCACAGTGGCGGTCCACTTTCGGATAATCCTGAAAGCAAAGTTTAATTGTCTCACTATTCAATCAGCAAATTATAAAATGAAGATATTTTTGCAACGAAGCATTCGCAGCCGTCTTTTAAATTGCAGGAAAACGGAAGGAAAGACAGACGCAGCTCAGAGAACGACACACAGAGAAATATACTATGTCTCTGACTGTCTGTCTGCGCCAAAGAGCAAAAGGAATGGAGGAACGAGCAAAGGACGAACATTGGCCAGAGAGCAAACAGAGAAATATTACGCGTTTCTAACCATCTGACAGACCCACATACCATGACACAAGTAAGGGCCCAGGAAATCACTACTATATAACCATCTCAAAACCATAGCCTTCAGTTTGGCTGGAAGGTGACTTGAGGAACCACAAAAGGTGCATTGCGTTGCCTAAACATGTTCCTGGGAAGGTCTGAGAAATGGCCCCCCTCGTGCATTCCCTAGCAGGGAAACGTCGTAGATTGACGTGGCGCTGTACCAGAAACTCGGCTGTGTGCAGGCGGCAAATGGGACAAGAAGGGCGTCGCTCCTTGGAGCGGTGTCTGGATCTCGCCGCTTGTGCATATTTGGATCACGGAGCCGGTGCCAGCCAGTTTGAGTGCGATAGTCCAACCAACACAATTCAGACTACTCTCCTTGGCCAAACACCTTTTTTAACTTCTTGTACTACAGCTTATACTTTGCTTACACAATTTACAGATTATGAACAGTTTAAACCCTGAAATGTCGCAATATTCAAAGTTTCATTTTGGATCATTGTTCCTTAAAAACAAGAAGAAATAATTTCATTATTATTCCGTTTCTCTATTGTACATGCTTACCAGATATGCGAAATTTTCAAGGTAAAAACGTAATTTTTCCAGGTACAAAACGTACTCTCGATATGTTCATTTGGGGGCGGCGGAGGAATCCGCGTTTCTCTTGAGGTGACCAAATCTCTCCATCCGTTTCCCACTTTGTTCAATTGTGGATGCCTGCGGATCGTTTCCGAGAATCGAGGCGATAATGCACACAGAAAATATAGCGAAGAAAAAAGCTGCGCTTTGATCTTCCTTGCACTGGCTGATTTTTGATCATTGACTCGAGAAAATTCCAAAGCGGCTTCCTAAATTTGTTAAAATTTAGAACAATCGAGAAAAAAATTATGAGTGGGAACTCTTGATCTTTTCCTAATCTTTTCCATCAGTAAAATATTTTAGCCTTTTAAAAAATTTTGTAAGAAGTGCGGGACTAATAAAATCATTCGACAATTGGAAAAGTGAGAATTGTACTACTCTAGTACCCGGAATGGGAACTTATTTAAATTTTGTATAAAACACTTACGTCTATGAACGCACTTCTGAATCTCTCATCCTGAAGGCGGAATTGAAGACGTTTTGATATACCCATTCCTTGTTTTATGAGGGCGATCAGAACTTTCGGTGAGCAGTCATCTCGCAAAGATGCGGCTTGAATGATATAATCGGGTTCACGTTCCGGCTAAATGACACATATGAGTCACAATTAATGAATTCCTGTTAGAACATTTAAATTGGACAAGACTAAGGTGGGACCGGAATTGGCGAAACTAGAATTCACTGGACTAATTCCAGATTCGAAGAATTATCGGAAAACATTTTGGGTAAAGAATTCGAAAAATTTTCAAGTTCTAGTCGCGATTTTTATTCGCGCCGTTCTAAAATTTAGGCATAAAACTATTCCAGTAAAATAACTGTTCTCCCAAGGAGGTTAAATTTGAATATTTCGGTATATATTTCAATATCAGTTCAAATGCAAATATTTTCGTGAACGCTCACTTTTTGTGTCGCAGTGGGAGTCGAAAGAAGTGGCTGTTTCTGTCCATTCAATGCTGATTTGTAACCTTCGAGTTCATTTTCATCGATCGACAGGATGCGGGTCACATCTGACTTCACGTTTTGAGATATTTGAAATCCTTGAACAACCTAAATATACAGAATTCCAGAAGCAATAACAATAATCAATGCTATCGATGGCCGTATATAAATAAGGACGGTGTATTTACGCCAGTTCCAGATCTATGATGGCGAGATTGCAGCAGGGTTAATAATTTTAGACCTATGAGAACCTACCAAGGGAGTCTTTAACGTGGAAAATATCGTAATGGGGAAATACCAAGATAAATTACCGTTTCTTTGTGTGAATTTCCTTTAAAAAATCAACACAAAACCTGTTTAAGTTTTAAAATAAAATAGATATCTAAAATAACGATTTAGCGAGTTTATCCAAAATTTGAAATGGGATACATTCCTTTTGTAAGTATACATTCCTTTCCTATAGGGATCTATCGGCTAAGGTTTTCCTAAAATTATGTTTAGGCCTCCCAACGATGACAATTCCATTCATTTCCAGCTCAAATTACATCAAACTTTTCTTATTTTAAAAATGGTTATCAATTCAGTTTTACAATTAAAATTCGCTAGAATATAGCTTTTATAACACATAATGAAAATAGGTACCGTAGTGAGTAATCTCTTCGCTTTTTGGAAATGCCTCGCTGCAAAATGAGCCACCATCAGATCGTAAGTTGTTTTTATGCGAAACGCAGGTCTCCTCAATTCCAAATTGCCAGATAAAAAGTTTGGAGTTGGTAACTTTTTCAGCTCTTCCAACGGTAGAGTCTAAATATTATTTCATTATCAATCATAACTAGTTTGCAGCTCACAATTTCCTTCGAAATATAAAAACAGTCCTTGAGAGGCACTTCAATTAATTCAGTCGGCTGTGATAAAAGGTCTTCCAGCAATTTTGCAGCATCCGGTGTTTTCCTTCGAATTTCCATAATAAACTGAGCGAGTCTATCAGCTAGCACCAAATTATGATCTGTTTGGTTCAACCTGTAACACAATATAAAAATTAAATTACATTAATAAGATTAACATTTTCGATGAAAATGTTTGACTTGAAGAGGGTTAACCCAAAAAACAATTTTGCTTTCTAATATCTTCCCTTTTTGGTTTAGAAAAATTTTGCTTGGCAAGAAATTATTTCCAAGAGATAATATAATATAAGAGGAAATATAAAGAAAATCCAAAATTGCATTCTCCTTAAATGTTTGCTTAAAACTGCAAAAGTTACTACAGAAATATTTTCTAAAGAATTACTTACGGATTGCTGACAGTCGGACGAGCAAGAGGTGCTGGAAATCTGGCGTCAGTATCCACCATCAAGACCCATCGAGAGAAAAGCCACATCGCAAATGTATTTTTTGAGGTGAAAGAGTTGGCGCCCAATGCATATAAAATAGCAAATGGGTCTTCATTTGCAGTCTAAATTGGACACAGAAAAATTATACAAAATATGTAATTACATACATTATCATTGAGCTGCTCAGCGAAAACCCATCGATTCAACTGAGTCATTAGAGCGTGAATCTTGATCGCATTTGAGCTGAAGTTAATATCCTACCCTTAGTATTGTAATTAATATCATAGGTAAAATTTTTCTTTTGCCGTCACATCATCCAAGAAATGAAGTTTATCGAAATATCCGGAAAAATTTCGGCACGGCATTTCCGTAGCACCTGTTAAATTATTGATAACTATTTCAGTCTATCTTTCCATTTAATTAAATCCAGCTTTTTAGAATGCTCCAGGATGTTCTAAAATTATCTTGTCATTGCAAACAATATCTGAAACATTCCTTAAATATTAGCATTTTTATGAGATCATTACTTGATTCAAATTTGGTTCGTGACATTTTTCTGGGCAGGAAATGATGTGAACATGAGGAAGTGACAAAAAATTTTGTGATGAAAGGTCCCAAAGGCTTGCTCAGTACCTTTATTTTCCTATATATAATGTGCAGGTGGACTCTGTCTGGAAGGGTGAGTTCTCGAAAACGGCTGGACAAAAGTGAAGACGTATTCGGATTCAAGGTGAAAAATTATCGGGAAAAAAATTAAAAAAATTCATGGGGGGCTTATTTCGATTTCCGACCCGGCCCCCATCCCCTCCAGACTCCCCCCCGGAGGGGAGGGGTCAAAAAACAAAAACGCTCGGAATGCAGTAAAAAGTGGTCCTAAGACGTTTTTGAAATTCAGATTCGGGATTTTTGACCCAAAAAGTGGCTTTTTCCGGAAAGTGCATTTCTTGAAAATTTGACTTTTGAAGGCCGAAAAAGCTGAAAATTTCGGGAAAGGGGTATTTCGATACGCTGAATCCGGAAATGGGTTCGGTTTTTGGATTTTTGACCCAAAAAGTGACTTTTTCCGGAAGATTCGAGATTGAAGTTGCCAGAGCCCTGATTTGTGACTGAAGTTGCAGAGCCCTGATTTGTGACTGAAGGTGACAGAGCCCTGATTTGTGAATGAAGTTGCCAGAGCCCCGATTCGAGATTTAAGTTACCAAACCCATGATTTGAGATTTCAGTTGCCAGACTCCTGAACCTTGACTAAAGTATTAAACATTGAAGCTTGATTCCCGAAGAATCCTGAAGAGTGCCGAAGAATTCTAAAGAATTCCGAAAAATAGAAAATGGAAAAATTGAAAATTTGAAAAATGGAAACTAATACCAAACACAAGAGAATTCGACGCGCGCGGCTTTGCCGCGCCCTTTCCACATTACTAGTCTTAGCCAATTGTGAACATTCTAGAAATTCTGGAATTAATTACGCGAAATGATTTACTGAAATAGATATTTTAAAAATTTAACAGGTGTTGAAGCTATAGAAATACCAATATCGAGATGGACGATGTTACCATAGGATAAAAATCTCTTCCATACAAAATTAATTCGGATTGGCTAATTTCTGCATGATAGCAACGGTATTTTTGTCGTTATTTTACAGCGCATGAACCTACTTTTTATCCAAGAGCTTCAAGTCCCAGTGAATAGCGGCAAAACAACCCAAGGCACACATCCAGAGCTAAAAATCAACATAGTCATGTCAGAAAATGGTGCATAAAATTATAACAGCGGGCAGCCTGATATGGGTTGTGTCAAACCATAACGGCGGACGAGTTAAAACTATTCTTATGCTCTTAGCAGTAGTATATACTTGTCACACTTAACTCAATACTCGTACTACTTGCTGTGACTATTGCTAGCTATATTAGAGGAAAAAAATCCACGTACCTGATCCATTTTGTGTCTCATGCAGATTGAGTCTTCTGAAATTTACCAACTTAGAAACCCAGTTTTTGCCGTCATATAAGTAAATAAATTACAAAAACAGACAAACGTATTAAACAATTTCTTGAAGAACCTCTAACGGTAATATGGTTATCTACCAAAGGATCAAAAGTACCTTTGAGTAAGTAGTTTGGTTAGCGAGAAAAGCACATGTACTTTTGAGATAAAAACCACACCAAAATTTGTCCGAAAATTACATTTGGCCCAAACTAAACAAACTTTGAGACCTTTTATTTTTTCCAACATTTATCTTTCAAAAATCGATAAAAGTAGGTTTTCTGGAGGAATTTTAATATCACATGCCGAAAAAAACTTATCAAGCAAAGCAACAAACTGAAGCAAAAAAGGTACGCTACAATTTCTCCGCATAGGATTCTATAACATATTTGCCACGGAGCAAAATAATTGTAATCGTAAATCGATTGGCCAAACTACCAATAGTTTTTCTTCACCTTCATCGAGCTGTTTCTTTTCAATTTGCACCAGTTCTTTTTCGGCATTCATAGCTTGTTCGATGAATTGATCGGCAATCTGCGCGACAGCGTTTTCATCTAAAACATTTATCAAGCATTTATTCACCATTCCCGTATTTATTATGCAACAGTACACAAAACAGCAATATAACTGTAACAAAATTAAACACCTTTTTGCGGATCTTCCAGCAGTTTGAAAAATTCTTTTCGATCCATAAAGTAGTCAAACCAGCTGGTGGTCGGCTTCATCTTTAGAAAGTTTAAGGTGTCCATCTTATTTATATTTCTTCTTTCCCTCCTGAAAGTCAATTAAAAAATTTCATTTAACCACAAAATAATACCAACATACATAACACAATATTTGTTCAAATATACGTATGAAACATTGAATCGATTTATAACGGTAATAAACACGTAAAATAAAAAGGTCTTTATTAATTTACAAATGAAATATATTTTATTTACACACTAAAGCATACTAAGTAAAAAATAAACTTATAAAAAGACAAAATACAATTTTTAGACGGAATTCATGACTACATCGACGCTTCTCGATCATATTCAGTGACTTGACAATAGTAAGAACCATCCTTGGAATCGCTACATATTCTGCCTTGGCTGTCGGTTTTCGCGCCTCTCACAACTTTGTGGGCGTTAAGAGTAGGGACTGAAATGCGGTTTTTAAGTTAATAAGTTAAAAGCTACACGAGGTTCATAATGTCAGTAGCTTGCTGCTTTGACACCTAGCATTTTTACTAAAACGATAAAAACACTGGTGCCGTTAAACGGTTTAGTACCGTATAGCAATTCAAAATCAAGAAAATAATCTCAAGAATAATTCAGGTGCGATGTTGGTATTTGTTAAAATTATAATTGTTTCATATAAGCCATAAATATTTACAAATGTTTTGAAAACCCACAATATCCAAGTCCTTGGAGGAAGAGCAGAACAGCTTCAGTAACGGTATCTGGTTTGTCATCGAGTACCAATCCACAGCTGTCAGTTACCTGAAAATAAACACATTAGTACAAAAAAAAATACTTTTATTAATTACCTTGACCCACTCAGTGTGTGCTGGATCTAGTTTTGTATTAACAGTAACGGTTTCATCGATAAAAGCGGATCGAGAGCCGACTAGCTGGAGCACTGGAATTTTTAGCAGGTATGGAGAAATTGAGTAGGGATCGTGTAGGGTGATATCTGTTCGACTGTAAAGAAAAAGTATGAAATTTGTTTAAAAAGAAACGAGTTATAATTCAGTAAACAGCCGGTACATTTAGCTTTCGATATTGTCAACGCCCCGGCCAAAATCAGACTAATTAAAAAATAGATATTCAAATTCTCTGATGACCAGGATTTTACCGAATCCATAATAATTTTGAACAACACCATAATTGCCAATGTTTTTAATCAAACATCTCCTAGACACTGAGAATTTAGGCTTTCCCGGTCGCATCAAGTATGATATCAGTTTAGATAGAATAGTAATATTAAAACAAAAACATAACATACCTTAGAAAGGATTCTATGAAGAGCGCCAAGTTCCGTCTAAAAAAGTACAAATTAACATAACACAAAATGAAAGCAAAACTTACGGATTCGGATGGTTCTGGAAATAAGCTCGATACTGGCGAACGATGTCTGGATTGCACTGGTCAAGCCGCTTGCCGAAATGATGCCACATAAGGTAGTCGACTGTGAATGACGTCATGCCACGCGATTGAAGATAGCCAATGTTGACCTTCTCATAACCCCATTCGATCCAGCCGGCTCGAGTAATACAGGCGTTGACGAGAATAAGCGCCGTTAGCTTCGACTGATGATTTAACTGAATTCAAATAATTTATAATTAATCAGAAAAAGAAAAGCAAACCGCATAACGAAGAAGGACATTTGCGCCGGCGCCAACACCGAGACCAATGAACGAAGAAAATCTGAAAATATTGCATTATTGCTTGGCACAATTTTAGAATTGGTGGCAAAACATTTTTAGAAATTAGCAAATTCAGATAAAATTTAGGCCTAAAAATTACTTAAATATTTGGAAGGTGTCCGAAACGGGATACGGACAATTCATCACACGGGACAATTCATCACATGGGACAATTCATCACATGGGACAATTCATCACATGGGACAATTCATCACATATTATGAAAAATGGCCAATTTTTATAAAAATTTGTGTTTTTATGCTATTTTTACCATTCTTATACACTTTTTAATTAAAATTACGCTATTTTACCTTAAATTACCTCAATTTTTACCTAATATGTGGTTACTTATAAATTTTGGATTTTTAGGCTCATATGCCATTACATTTTTCGAGCACCTTATAAGGCGCCAAACAAGGATTTAGGCTTGCGGCTCGAACAACCTGGGGCCAAAGCAAGACTTAGTCTTAAGCTCCCGAACAACCCTTATAAGGGCTGCGCGACTTTTAGTTCAAGCCAGTCGACAGTCACTGAAAGAATGAAAATTTTTAAGGTAAAATAGCGTAATTTTAATTAAAAAGTGTAAAAAATGTATAAGAACGGTAAAAATAGCATAAAAACACAAATTTTTATAAAAATTGGCCATTTTTCACAATATGTGATGAATTGTCCCATGTATTTTAGACGTTGGCATCGTATTTTAGAAATTGCAGAGTTTTTCTTGTTGAGTGAATCCTAAGGTCAAATTACCCATGTTCCTACTCACTTACTACTGTTATGATATTTGCTTCAAATACTTCGCTTCGACATTTTGATTGTATATAAAAATGTCGTTGGATTAAACACGGAATTTTATGGCAAAGTTTTTATGACGGCACCAAAAAGGTTTGCAAAAAACAATCAATGTTTTTCTGTTTTAAATGAAATCAATCTCACGCCAATATATAATTTATTATTACAGAAATGTCAACATTGTATTAAAATTTCATATCAGTCGTAAGAGTCGGACAAGTCATTTTTATAAATGGTTACCCAAAGTGATCCACGACATTTGCAACAATCTGCGCAAGCCCGTCCATTGATGGGTAGACGAAACTGAATACAGCAAAATAACAGTTTTATCGACAGGTGATAAATAACCTACTTCTCTGGGAGAGGTTTAGCTTCAATTTCCTGGCCGGGAGCATTGATATTGTAGATGCAGAACTTGCTAGTTAAGTCGGCGACTGTTGCAAATTGAAAGAAATTTTGAAAGTTGTTCTCAGCTGAAAGAAAATAAATATTGTAAAACTTGCGAGAAAACCTCAAACAAACACAAATTAATCAAAATGAGATCAAATGAACAAACATTAAAATTTTGACCAATGGCTTGAAATAATGTCAATAGTTGAGACAATAATATTGAAATAAACTTAAGTTTAGGTGGAATAATTCCTTAGCAGAATAAGCGCCGTTTTATAAGCTCTAAGTTTCAGCCTACTTTTAAGCTTAAATCTACGCTCAATTTAGAACGTACATAGCTCAGTGAACAGCGCAGCCTTAGCGTTGGACGGGTGATTCGAGTCCCCCTTCAAGCTTAACATTTTCGTTCAAGAATTACTAGTACACTTATACATTCTACTTTCGTAATATTTATTCGGTCAGGGCAAATATGAACTTAATTTTAGGTCATTAATTAAGAGTACTTAGTATGACTGTACGAGCAGAATAGCTTAGTTATAGTAGTAGTATAGTTCTGGTTTAGATGTCTAAATCACATTTTGAGCTATAACGCTCAGCTTATAACTTATATTAGACCGACGTTCATGTGACAAAAACTCAACAAGAACAACCTATATTTTCGTGGACAATGAGCGAGAACAATAAACGACGAAAAACTTACAATCCAAGCCAATATCGTGAAACGTCAAAATTGCGGGCTTATTGCGATTATCGCCGTAGATGGAGACTTTCACATGACCGAACGCTGTCTGAACCTTTTCTTCCATCTCAACATCCACTATCGGTTGAGCGTCACCATTAAACGGGTAGCTGCCCATTTCGAGCGAACTCATTTTGCTGTGCAGAAAAGTTACCGATCTGAAAATTAATGGAATGTATACGACCGCATGCCTGGATGCTATGGGCGGAAACTCAATGGGCTCCAGCGCCTCCTTTTCAATCAATTCTGTAAGAAGCTTCTATAAATCTCGATCTAAAGTTGTTCGCTTAAAGTCTAAAAAATGAACAAACTCAATGGGATCCAAGGATTTCGAATCATTGTGTTCAAATTAGCCATAAAACATCCTTTTTGTCATTACCTTTTTATCCGTAAAACTAAATTCCGACCAAGTCTGAGTGCTTAGACTCTGTCCAAGTTTAAGCTCCATCGTTTTCTGGATACAGCGGGGTTGGATATAAAAGAAGAAACTGGGACAATTTGAGTTTCCGTCCAATGTTGTTTTCCCATATGATCGTTTTCCAACCAAAACTTATTGTTATACAAGCAAATTATAACATGAAACTACTTTGGGGAATACTAACAACAAAGAAGAGAGAAATTCTGAACAGCGCCAATTATCGATATTGGACTTCAAATGCGCGCACAATGAAATTCCAAAAAATTGCGCGTATTCAAACACAGTTTTGAGGCTTCTTGATTAATTGGAACGTACGATTTGCACGAGTCTGAATGAAATTGTGAGCCACCCAAAAAGGCAGCACTTTCCAAAGCTTGTGGCAGCTCAAGGGTTTTTGGACAGGAAAATTTCCGGACAGAATGTTTGGTTGAAATAAGTTATAAATAAAAGGAACAAAAAGACCACAGGAAAAGCAGAGAAAACTGCGCCTAAAGGAATGCACTAGGAAAGTACCCAAATTTGGGTATGTCGATGAGGTAGGATGAGCATGAATGCCGCGGCCTACACAATCCAAAAATTTAGCTGCCTCCATTCTGTTGAGGAGACCAGAGTAAATAAAGATAATTTAAAAACCTCAAATTGGGTAATTTATCCGTGGAAATGCTGGAAAATAACATTTTATGACTTGTGTAGTTTATTTATAGGGTAGTGTGCGGCGTCATAAAAAGACCTTTCGCTGTGACAGAGTGCAGAGTTAGAAAGACATTCTAACTGGGAAATTGCTGTCTGTCCGGTTACTTCCCATCGCATAAGACCAATTCGATCGCATGGACCAAAATAGAGGACAAAGGGTCGATTTCCCCCCCCTTCTAGGGGGGAACCACTAACGCACCCGGGGGGGGGTACCGGGGGTACGTACCCCCCCCCCCAAAATGGGCATTTCCACTGAAACGTACCCCCCCCCCCAAAAAAAAAATCCTGGGTGCGTCCCTGGGGGGAACCCTACATTTCCCTTACGTGGGGGTTATTCGAACGGCCATATATGGCGCCAGGATTAAGGCTAAGTCTAAGCCTAACCGAAGCCTAAAGTATGCCCTTATAAGGTTTGATAAAAAAATAATTTTCGCAGGGGAAATGGTTATTCTCCCAAATAGAGGAAGAAATCGACTACTTAATCCCCCAAACAAAGTTACACACTTTGACCGACGGACTTTTCAGGTTGCGCATGGATTTTTGGCTCGGGGGCTTCGCACGTTGTCCCACGTGAAATTCACACGTTGACCCCCTGTTTTTATCCCCTCAAAAGTCAGGCCACGCCCCCTTTTTCCTGAACGGTGCCGGAATTGTTTGATAATATCCAACATGCGTCCAGAGGCGTGTGATAGCTCAATCGATTCCTCTCGATGAGTCTGGCTCGGATAAATTGAAATTTTCGGGATCAGACCACACACGGCGAAGTTATAGGCCCGAGGCATTTTTAGCTGTAACTGGCGTTCCTGACCGCCTCCAAGGGCGAGTGATGTGGCAATCGATGGCTCTCGGTGAGACAAAACGAATGGCAGAAAAATTTTCGAGGTTGGACCACACGCATTGGAGATTTTTGCCCTGTGGGCATTTAGCCGTTTCTGGACGTTTTTCACCACTTTAGGCGCTAATTTTTTGTGTAAGCCATATTGAGCGGGCGTTGGAGCGGCCGGAAGCCGCGAAGGACGTACAACCCAAGCAGGAGCTCGACGATTAGGTGCAGGTTGTGTGGCACACAACCTGCACCTAATCGTCGAGTTCCAATACCTCTTTATTGTAGGTATAATCTAATGATTATCTGAATTAACCCTTTAAAATCAATGCCATTTTCTAGACGGCCGCAGTCCGCGGTTTTAACGCAAAGCGTTAAACCAGAAAAATACGGCTCACTCTCACCACTATTTAAAACAGGAAAAAAGAGAACTTATTTCCGCTGAATGCATAAAATTACTCAGAAAACTAGCGCGCTAACGCGCGCTAGCGCGCGGGGAGTCTATATCAGTATGCCTTTTCTATATCAGTATGCCTTTTCTATATCAGTATGCCTTTTCTATATCAGTATGCCTTTTCTATATCAGTATGCCTTTTCCATATCAGTATGCCTTTTCTGTTCTAACTTCACTCACATTTCAGGGGGAAGGTCGGGCACTCCGCGCCCGACCACAGGATTGGCTCGCCACCTGCGGTGGCTCGCAAACTCAGACTCAGTCTTAGTTTGGCTCAGTCTATGTTTGGCTCAGTCTGAGTTTGGCTCAGTCTAAGATTGGCTCAGTCTGAGTTTGGTTCAGTCTGAGTGTGGCTCAGTCTGAGTTTTGGCTCAGTCTGAGTTTTGGTTCAGTCTGAGTGTGGCTCAGTCTGAGTTTGGCTCGGTCTGAGTTTGGCTCAGTCTGAGTTTGGCTCAGTCTGAGTTTTGGCTCAGTCTGAGTTCGACCACATTCGACCATGTCGAACATTGTTCCGAATCCGACCTCAGATTCGGATTCCCCGTGTCCGAAAACCCCCAAGTGCCAAAAATCGGCTCAGTTTGACCCCAGTTCGACCACATTCGACCATGTCGAACATTGTTCCGAATCCGACCTCAGATTCGGATTCCCCGTGTCCGAAAACCCCCAAGTGCCAAAAATCGGCTCAGTTTGACCCCAGTTCGACCACATTCGACCATGTCGAACATTGTTCGACCCCGGGGTCAAATCCGACCTCAGATTCGGATTCCCCGTGTCCGAAAACCCCCAAGTGCCAAAAATCGGCTCAGTTTGACCCCAGTTCGACCACATTCGACCATGTCGAACATTGTTCGACCCCGGGGTCAAATCCGACCTCAGATTCGGATTCCCCGTGTCCGAAAACCCCCAAGTGCCAAAAATCGGCTCAGTTTGACCCAGTTCGACCACATTCGACCATGTCGAACATTGTTCGACCCCGGGGTCAAATCCGACCTCAGATTCGGATTCCCCGTGTCCGAAAACCCCCAAGTGCCAAAAATCGGCTCAGTTTGACCCCAGTTCGACCACATTCGACCATGTCGAACATTGTTCGACCCCGGGGTCAAATCCGACCTCAGATTCGGATTCCCCGTGTCCGAAAACCCCCAAGTGCCAAAAATCGGCTCAGTTTGACCCCAGTTCGACCACATTCGACCATGTCGAACATTGTTCGACCCCGGGGTCAAATCCGACCTCAGATTCGGATTCCCCGTAGTCGAAAACCCCTGAGTACTAAAAATTTCGACCTGAAATGGCGAAAAACCACGAACTACAAAATTTGTAGTTTGTAGTCAAAAATCGGGACAAAAACCTTACCGACAAAAAACCGTAACAGAAGGACAAAAATTGGGTCCGGCCCCTCAAAAAACCGTAACAGAAGGACAAAAAGTGATCTTTGATCCCTTAAAAAGGTAGAAGGGACAAATAATTTCTCCTTCTGTCACGTGACAGAAGGAGAAATTATGTCACTAACTTATTATAAGGATGGGTCAGAATTGATTTGCCGAAATTTCGAGTCTATTTCCAAAGCTGCTTTTTAATAATATCAAGTCACAAATTGGAACCAGTTCGGAATTCTTCTTATATGCAACTGTCGCAGTTATAACATTCGAAATAACAATTGAAAATACCTGACAAATGTGGCTCAGCTCTGGAAAATCCTAGCACTTATATTTTGTGCTTTGCAACTTGCAGGATTATAACGGACATCTTTTATTTGTTTTCCTCATTATTTTCTTACATATGTTTGCATTGGGCTGTCCTTCCGTCTATTTCTCTATTCCGACGCAGAGGTTAAGCCAATCATATTTTGATACATCTCGTATTGATTTATTTCCGGAACTTACAACAATACATATACATTAGTTCTTAGATACAATGAACGTAAAAGCGGAGATTTCAGAGAGGAAGAGAAAAGAACGTAAAAGCGGGAGTCAGAGATAAACTTTGTCACTTGCTAAAGTCTAACATGCGGCATGGCCAGACGCACAATTGGGAATTTCTTTTCTCCAAAATATGCATTTTGGGACTTCATAATTTTATCAAAACCGGAAACATTTGGCAAGAAGCCACAATTTGAAAACTTTGGGCCCCAAGACATGAAAAACATCCAGAAATTATTTTTTTAACGCCAGAAGGCTAGGCCAGCGTTGAAATCGTTGCGATAATGTTCTCGGCTCTAAGAAGTTCAAAAATTTCAAACTGTTATTTTGTAACTTTGTTCTGGTTTTAAAGGATAACGAAACTCCATATTCGGAGTGTACGGGCCGAAGAATCAGTTTTTCCTAGAACATACAGTAACAATTGTCTATTTGCAAAAAAGGTACTGGTTTCATAACGGTGAGAGGCATATTTTTTGCAAGGTGAATTTTAGATTTAATGAAAATTATACCGTTTTCCTCCAACAACCTGATTTATTTTTCAATTACCTCATATTGGGGATGGTTAGAGGCTATGATATTTCTAGAGGAGATACAGTATGCACCGGTTATGCCTCTGGCCGAACAGAGACTTTATAAATTAGAGGTAAAACTGAGAAACATATAAACAGAACGATGTTATTCATAATCATCTCTGTTCTTTCATCCAATCTGGCGGCTCTACGAAGAACACTCCGCCGTCGGTGGCACAATACGTTGGACATACTCCTTGATGGCCGTCGTCTCCAGGCTCGCCCATAGGTCCGATTTGACCAGGTGCTCCCTGTTTACCTGGGAATCCGTTCCTTCCCGACTGGCCCCGCTTTCCAGGAGGACCTTGTGGGCCGTCGACTAAAAATATTTGATAAATGTGTTTCTTGAAGCGTTATTGCTGTGAGAAAAATGCTAACCTCCAGGCATGCCTCTTGGTCCAGGTGGGCCTTGATCGCCAACCTAAACAGTTTCCTTGGTAATTGCATAATAGAGTAGTTTGTTAAAGAGAATTTTCGTGGAATAAACTTAAAAAACTGTCTATCTTTGAAGTCGCGTCCAAAGTGTTTTAGCGCCAACTCAAATTTTTCAAAACCTTCGGCTGCATTTTTGCTAATTCATAATAAATTTTACAATACATTTGTGTACAATTTGGTTAATGATGTTAAAATTTGAATTGTTCCCAAAAATATAATATCGTGCCAATTTTGCTTCATTCGGAACAATGCGGAAAATTTCCTTTAGGTTCCTAGGCCTCAGAAATATTGAGTTTTTCGTTCGATTTTTCAAAAAATTGTGCAAATTTAAAATATTTCCGCAAAACATATTTTAGGAAATGTTGGCTTTCTGAGCTTAAATTTCAAATTTTCAGCCCTTTTCCGTAAATTATTTTTCTGAAAGTTTTCTGCTGCATTAACCTAATTATGCTGCATTAACCCAAAAGTTTTCCTTCGAAGGAAATTAAGCTAAAATTTTTCTCACCTCGCCAACTGGTCCGGGAAGTCCGGGTACGAACGGGCTCGGAATTGAATCTTGTCCTGGGTCTCCATCTTCACCATCACTAAACATATCATTTTGTACTAGTATTTCGACAACAAATTTGTCCTTACGTTCCAGGAATTCCTGGGGGACCAGGCGGGCCGCGTAAGCCTGCAAAGTGCAAAATAAAATTAGCAAAAAGGAAAACTTGTTTGGATATATGACCTGGCTTTCCATCCACACCATTCTTGCCAGGCACTCCGGTTGATCCTTTCTTTCCTTTGTCGCCGACAGAGCCCTGAAAATAAAGGGATGTTGTTCCTTGTCTCCAAAATGCGTTTTTGGAATCAAAATAATCACTTTTTGCACTAAACTTCGAAATTAAATGCCAAAAATAAATGCTTTGGTGCCAGAAAAGTATTTTAGTCACAATAATTGAATTCGAGAATGCGAAAAAATAGCCATTAAAATTTATTTTTAGAAAACAGAATATGACTTTAAAAATTTTAACTGATAAAAATGTAACACCAGACGGTCCGAAAAGCCTAGCACGGCTTTTTGGGCAATTTTTGGTTAGAAAAATAAGTTTTGTCCTGGGGATTGTCTGTTAGGAGAGTTTTGTTCGAGGAGTAAAGTCCGATCCCGAAAATGATAGCGATAAAAACCATACCCTTGGTCCTGGCACTCCTTGAGATCCGACCGGGCATTGCTCAGGACAGTACTTTTTCTATAAATCAAACTTGAAGCATGAATGGGCAATACTAAAAAATGCAATTCAGCTCACCAAGTCGATCAGCGGCTGACACGGCAATCGGGCGTTCTTTCCTTGTGCCCCAGGCGTTCCTGCAGTGCCTTTCATTCCCTTCCTTCCAGGTGCTCCCGGTGGACCTGGCTGAGCTTCGCAACTAGAAAAGATCGTGCTAGAGATTATAGACTTGAATGTTGTGAAAATAAAGCATACTTGCAGCCATGTTCCAAGTTATACGGTAGAATGGTTTGTCGGTAATCTCTCTGAAAATTGTGGTCGTATGAAATGTTACATTCATTCAAAATCATTCTCATGTGTAAAATTGAAAAAAAGCTAGTTCCAAAATTTATTTTAAAACCGCTCTGCCTTAGTGATAATCGGAGAGCAATATATGAAAAATTGTTTCAGACTTAAATTTTTTACCCTGGAAAAGGACTTTACTTCTATCGAAAAATTTTTAGTACATAGTATGAGGTCTCATAAAAAGACCGTTGGCAGCGCACTAAGGATACAGTACAAAAATGATTCACTAAATTTACAGATGAAAAGCCACAAAATCATTGTGGCCCAAGACTGTCAATTATGCCTCAAGGGTTAGGGCAGAAATGCACTAGGAAAGTACTCAAAAATAGAGCACGGGTGTTTAATTGAGGTAAGCCGCGGCGTTATAAACGCGGCCTACACAATACAAAATTTTGTTCTGTTGCAGAATACAAGGAAGACACCAGGCTCTAAAGTGAGCAGGAGCCAGAATCAAATCAAAAGATTTCCTCTCCCATCGAAACCATTTTAACCTCCTCTTCTCATTTTCTAAAATAAATATTTCACAAAATAGACCCAATCAATTACAATTGGAACAGCTTTCAGGGATGGCTAAAATGATCCTAGGCTCTGGCTGAACAACCTAAGGCTTTGCTCTTAGGTTTCTTATATCTTTTAAACATTCCATTCTCAAGAGTGACATGATCTGCTTCAAATATAAATATATATTTGTAGCCAATACTTTGGTTTTAAATTGCCCAAAAAATCGATTTTTATTATTGATGACATCATCATACCCGTGAATTGTCAAATTCCTCATATATGTTCAGACACTTAACGGTTATTAATGATTCATGGGCATGATGACATCACCAACAATGAAGTTTTGACAGTAAGGAGAAGCAAACGATACTAGCGTAATTTTGTGTAACTTATCAATGTTGCCACGGGTTAAAAATTATTGCCGCTCTTTGTAACAGAAAAAGACAATGAAGTTATAAGCCAACAAATTTTTGAATGAAAGCAATTATTGAATCATGAAACTTACGACTTTTGTTGAGTGATTCCCGAATACTGGTTGCCGTATCCTTTGCTCTTGCAATCCTGCTTTAGAATACTCATTGAGAATTAGTGCTGAATCCTCCATTACCGTTAAAGCGGTGTCCTCACAGAATTCCAGCACAGTAATATATTGACTGTTAGAAAAGCTCATAAATTGGTATACCAAAGGAAATACCTAAAAGAAGCAAAGTAAATTTAATTCGGGAAAGTGAACACCAAAATTTCTGACTAACTCATTTAAAAATATGCTATTAAAAAGTCAAATCGCAAATTATAAAAACAGATAAAAATTCCGAAAAACCAGGAGTGGACCCCACGAAATTTTATAAGCAAGCATTCCATATAAGGGCATACGACTATACAGGTTAGGCCTTACACTTATGATTGGCTTAAGTAAGTTTGACGAACTCTACTGAGAGCACTGCTAGAAAGCATAATCCTAGGATACCAATCCTGGGGTATTCTAACATTCTGAGATGAAAATAGGTGTTTGTTTTCACTTCTAGGTAACTTGTAGCCCCGTTTTAAAGTTACTTGAAACCAAGGATGTAAACTGATAACAGAAAAAAACTCACCGAAGACATGCATGTCCAAGAGCACACAGCTAGACACAGGCTGACAATCAATACTGCCTTATACGCTGACTCTCTCCTAGAAAACTCCTCGTCTTCAGCATCCACACAATTCATTGAATTATTCGAGAAGTCCCTCCGAAGACTGTACTGCATGTGCTTCTTCATAGCATTAGCAGGTCGAGATCAGTAGCAAAAGATTGTTCATACAAACCTAAACTCATATTTTCATACAAAATTACGCAACATTCATAATTCAATATCAAACTTATCCTGACAACGGTAAATTCTATTACAAAATTTGAATTTGCGCGCTAAAGAAAATTTTTAAGGCAGTTCCAGGCGAGATTTCATACGCCGGAATAGGTTTTCGACCGATTCCGAATATGAAGTCAGCTTTCGCATAGCGCCATTTTCTGCCCTCTAAACAGCCCAAAAATGGAAAAATGCCACAAATTGGTACTACAGTTTCTCCAATGCCAAAACCGACTTCAAATTCTGCACCACCGAGGTCGAAAACCAATAACCGGTACAAAATCTGAAAGCCCCTTAAAAATGTAACTTTCGCGAAAAAATCAATTTTCAGAATAAATTACCGTTATAAAAGTATGCCGAATAATTTACCGTTATAAAATTAGTAGAGCCAAAGAAGCAATCAGTGACAAGTTTCAAAATTCTCGAAATCAGGATGAGAAAGGGCAAAATCAAGGTCAGTAGACCGCCGCAATATACAACACCCTATTGAACCGACAAACCACTGGCGCCACAGGAGAGATAGCTTGCGCGCGATCTTCTTCTTCACCCTTTCCACGAGATAAAAACATCCACAGAGGTTAATTGGGTCGAAACCGCAGGTAAGCAGCGGATAATTTATCTTCCTCCTAATACGTCCCATTTCCCAAAATGCGATGACCTTGGATTGAAAAGTGCTTGCAAATTAATAAACTCGAAGGTGAAAATCGATCAAATCCTTAAGGAGCTACAAATAAATTACAGCACATTCGAATAAACAAACGGTAAAAACATTTATCAAAGTATACAAGCCAATTTATACAGGTACAATATGTCAAAATAAAAAATGATGTCTTTACTTATTCTGATTTCTGCCGACATATTCGTCCATGGAGCGGTTCAAACCAAAGTATTCAGCGATCGTGAACACAGCTCTCGACGGCAATAGTCTAAAACATGTATGGTTTATGGATTGTCAAGATTTTGAGCTTATGGTCACTTCAATGATAAGTGAATTCATAATAGAAAATAAAGGTGAAATAATTGCAAACCATACCCTTTGATAAGCAAGAAGAGATGGCTAGCTCTTGGTAGATATAGATTCTCCTCATTGGTCAAAACGGCTTCCATTATCCTGTAGATGACGTATTCCGGCTCGAGAATTGGGAACCACAGAGGAGCACTGAAATAATAAAGAATCAAATCAATGACCTTGAAATTAGTTTCAGTAGCAGCTCTCAGTTTAAGATCAAACAAACATATCTCAAGAATATATCCAGGAAACATAGGGAATGCTACAAAAAGTAATGATGATAAATAATATTCTAAGCCTTAAAATGGTCTCTATGCTCACAATATTTCAAACTACAGCACAACGAAAGCGTAAATGGAACGGTAAAAATTCTATCCGGGTTAGAAACGTCGGTTATACAAGTCTCAGTTTTGTTTTCAGCAAAAAATACGGATCAGTCCTTCAATACTGTTTTATAATATCAAATAAAAAAAAGTTTATATTTCCTATTATCCTAATGTAACTGCCTAAAACTTACTAAGTTTTCACGCCGTTGAACATTCCAGTGTTGATGAAGTAAGGACACACGGTTGTCACGTGCACGCTTTTGCCAAGACATCGAATTTCGCCTCGGAGAGCTTCATTGAAGCCAACGGCAGCGTGCTTGCTTGCGCAGTAGTCCACCAACCCATTGACGCCGACATGTCCTGCCATAGATGCCACTGTAATGACGTGTCCGCTATTCTTCTCAATCATTTTTGGCACAAAGCATTTGGCAGTCTAAAAAGTCTTTTACACTATCTCAGTCTTTTACAAAAACATAAATTTATAGACAAAAATAAATTTGGTAGTTTTTCAACGAATAATCCTAGGCAAATGGAATTTAGACGTATTCAAACCAAATAAAAATTTGGATGGATAAAACATGAATGAATTAAGTTTTGCTAAATTAAATAATAAAAATGCCATAATCAATAAATAACAGACAATTAAGAAAAAACCTTTCACATTCAAATGCGAAAATTATGAATGCTAACGTGTCGGTATGCGAAAAAGGCTTACATAAAATAAGGAATTAGCATTGATGCTCATAGTCTTTTCCATCAGCGCATCGGGGCAGTCGAAGAGCTTCTTTCCTGTGACGATTCCTGCGTTATTGAATAGGATGTCCACATCACCAACTTCCTGCCTGACTTTCTCAGCTGTCGCATAGATTTGATCCTTGGAACTCAAGTCGATCGTATAAGCATGTGCCTAAATTTTTCAAATGGTTAGGTCCATACAAGAAAAATTCATACAATGGCTTAATAAGGGTTTGTTAGGTAAAAATAAACTTACTTCGACTCCAATATCATCGAGCATCTTCTTTGTTTCGAGATTTTGCTCTTCATTGATGTCCCAGAGAACGAGTCGCGCGCCCAATTTACCAAACTAAATGTAACAATAAGTAATAAAACTTTCAGTAATCGATCCACACCTACAGGAAAGCGAATTATCGGAAGATATATGGCAAATTTCAAAGCTATTGGCAAGCCAAAAGTTCCAGGACTATTCAACAAATTCTCAACATTTATATGCCTCTCGTGAAATTATGTCATATACGAATATATGGCTTAGAAAAGAAGTAAAAACGCGGAAATTTTTTTTGGATAATCTTGGAACTTTGGGTCTCGGATGAGTATAAAAGCGTAAGACATCTACAAAAATTATACAAAAAGCTGTCAATAAAATATTTTTAGAAATCTATATAAAATTGTATTTTGTTCATCACAAACGGCTATTAAAATTAGAAGAACGTTACCGACCTGAACAGCTAACAATCGACCTAGTCCCATTCCTGTTCCGGTTATGAGTACAATTTGATCCTTGACCGATTTTCTTGGAAGTACACCGCACGGCAAGAGAGCTTTGATGCATCCTAGCAGAATGTAGTAGAAGAATTTGACTAGCATATTCAGACATTCCGAGAAGAGTTGGGCGAACATTATACAGACGGCTGAAAAGAATACGCATAATTATCACAGAATTAAAAAACAAAAAACGTTTGTAATTTAAAATATATTATGCGGCGCTTTATTTTTCACCTGTTAAAATACACTTTTGACCGTTTATAGGTCCGTTAGTTTGGAGTTCTGGCTTTATGATTGACAGACGAAGAAAGAAAAGACAGACAATTTGTGCTATGTGTCCTACAATAATGAATGTCCATCACTTCTTAGCTTTTACGGACACAAAACAGGGAAATTGACAGGTGTCTTCAAATAACACACGAAAAAACAAGTGTGACTAACAAGAGGGCGACAGATAAAGACGTGAATTTGGAGTTTGCATAAACAGAAAGCAGCCAAATGCTTTCTTTAGCCGAATTTCAACTTTTATTGACATTAGGACAGATTTCTTTCGTTTCTTAGTCATTGAACCAGCCAGATAATCACTTCAAATATAAAATTAAGAGCCAAGGAAAGCAGAATTCAATTAGATGAAAATTTTACGAGCGGTCAAACAGCTCCACACTCGATGCAATATCGATTTTCAAAACAATTTTGGGTAGTTTTCACTATCCCCCCAGTAAGCTAAAGCGGATTCTGCGTCCGTCCGTCACACGGCCGTTGGACCCCTTCCAGCAGGTATATCTGGGCAAGTGATAGCTTAAAATGTTCGTATAGACGAGCTGAGTATGTTTTTAGCAAAATTTAGACAAAATGTAGACTAAATTTAGACAAAATTTTTTAGACAACATTTTTCCAAAGCCCATTTGTCAGTCTTCTTAGGGGTCTTTATATCTGTGTGTAAGGTTTTGTCCCCTTTTTTCTGGAAGGCATTCTTAGGGGTCTTTATATCTGTGTATAAGGTTTTGTCCCCCTTTTTTCTGGAAGGCATTCTTAGGGGTGTATATTTCTGTCCGTGAGGTTTTGTCCCCCTTTTTCGGTAGGCAGAAAATTGCATACTGATACACCCTGGAGTCCTGTGGTCGGGCGCGGAGCGCCCGACCCTCTCCCTTGGAATGTGAGGGAACTTAGAACATCTACTCCCGAACAACCCAATCTGACCGCTGATGGCGGTGTGCGAAGCGCCGCTGATGCACGCTAACCGTTTCCTAGCGAAGTGAGGGCCGCGAAGCGGCCCCACTTCGCTAGTGTTTGAATAATTTAACGAACACTAAAAGTGCCTTTGTTGTAGTCAAAAATAAATGTGAAAATTGATGGAAGCCATAACTGAGAAGATGTGGGAAATAGCATACGAAAAACAATTTTCTGCAAAAAATGCGGGATTTCAAATTTTGTTCTTAATTAAAAAGTCTTGCTTCCAAAAACCGTTTTTCTATTCTCGAGCTACGCTAAGTCAAAGGAGCTAATGAACAAGATGGTAAAATACAGTAATGATAATTTTTTGACAACTCAAATCTCAAAAGAGATCTGAAACTTTCGCTTTTGAATTCACTATTAATTTTTTATAAATTGAAATAATATTATTTCCTATATTTTCCTCGGATATTATGTTACTCTCCGTAAACTCTTACCAAGAATAACAGCCCCTTTGATCATGCCGCCAAGATAATCCACCTGTACGGGACTTTCATCAACATCCTGCACATTGTCCGAGAATAGGACTTTTGTAAGATTCTCCATAATCACATTTTCAGCCATAGTGGTAATATATTATCAACGATTCTCGATCTAAATTTGTATATTTTAGTTTAATAAGGCTCAGGTAGAATGCATTCAATACAATAATATATTAACGGTCACGCCTTTGCCTAAGTTTAGGTTTCAGGATTGAAACTCTGGATGCCAAAAAATTCAGTCTCGATAGTAACAAATATCGGTATTGCTCGGAAATTTGAAACATTACAGTTATAACTGCGTTTTAAAGTGGAATGAATACTAAACACCAATTTGTTTGTTGTTTGTCAAATTATCACGTGGCATTACACGTGCGCTCTCAGGTTGTGATTTCAATTGAGTTTTGATTTATAAATCAGAGGTGTGCAAAATTTGACGGTTAAGACCACCTTGCAACTCGTGAGTAATTTTAGGGAAGAAATGTATCGGGACTAATTCTTTCACTATTGAAATGGCCTGAGGAGAAGAAGGACTTCGGCATCCTGAGAGAGGAAATCGTTCCATATTAGGGAGGAAAGTAAGGCTGTTAGTTCGTTGAGAGAAAGAAGGAAAATTGCATTTTGGAAAGTTCATTGGAACGGAGTTTGTTAACTTTCGACATTTTAGAGAAAAATGGAAAACCTCGCATTTTTCAAATGTTACATTTTTAGGGAGCGAATTCCTTTCCATTTCAAGGCCGTAAATTATTGAACTGAAGTTATTAATTGCAGGTAAATTTTACATAAAACTGTATTATTCTATGTCGCATGTAGAAAAGGGTTAATGAAAAGTCTCAAAAACAAATATGAGTTCGAAACGTACTGATTTTCTATTTTTCTCATTTGTATGGAAAATTTATTGTTTTTCAAAAAAATTCTCAAATTCTGGGAAATTGGTAAAAGTATCCTGGTTTTCCTGCTTCGGACTATAAAAAAGCATCAAAGAGTGCGAAATGTTTCCTAACTTTGATTAAAAATATGCACAATTAACCGAATTTTCTCCGAAAGTTTTAAATGTGAAGTTTGTTTCCAAATTTGAGATTTGTCCCAAATTTTGGCAAAAATTTCGCGATCCTTGAATATTGACATAAAAGCCATTTTTGACATTTATCCCACAAATTTATACCACTTGGCGTTTCCAAATGTACGTTTTTTCCATTTGTACAGCCAATTATGGAAGGAAAATGGTTTGTAGGAAGTAGAATGCACATGGAATAAACAGCGCCCTGATTAACCGGGAAGGCATTGACTGGTACTTTTTGTGGCTTATTCCTATTCTGTTCCTGGTTAGAATCTCTAGTGGACACTGATAAGCTTTTTGCACGTATAACGAAAGTGATGGACAACAGAGTGTTTTGAAAGCATATTCGTTCCTTATTTGTTCAAACTTTCTAATTTGTCCAATTTGTACAAATTGCACAATTATTGAGCAAACAAATAAAACTGTGATATTACATTTATCAGCGGTGTGTCTTAAAACCTATCAAAATATCCGTCTGGAAAATCACGAATGGAATCAAACGTCAAAAAAGTACAAGAAAGTTTCATAGGTAGAGACATTCATCAAGAGCCATCAAAGTTTTCATGTGTTTTTCAAAATACTTTGCACCTACCTGGGCACCGGTGTGCATGCCAAAATTTATCAATGGTGCAATGGGAAACATAGAGAGATGTTTATCTCTCGTGTTAAATAATAACTGTGCAATTTTAAGAGTGTTGATTGGGACCAGGCCGTTGGTCATAAACCCTTGAGCACTTTAACGCCTCACAAACCAAAATAACACAAATTCCAAACTCTCGAAGCTGCGAAGACAAACCATAAACAAAAAATATTTTCCTTGTATTTGTACTTTGGAATAATGCAAAGGAGAGTGCCACACATTTTTTTAGGAAGAAATGTGTTTTAGCAGGATTTGGAGTGAAAGTGGATTTTCGAGATTCTTATGTTTTTGAAAATCGTTTATGGGAATTTTTCAGTGTGCCCTGTCAGAATGTAAAATTTTTAATATTTTTGAGAATCAAAATTTTGCACACAATTTTGTAGTTCGCAAAAAGAGCTTATAATTATAGAAATACGGCCTGTTAAGATGTGACTAGACGCAGAGTGAAATTGTTGAATTTTCCTGCAAATTTTTGGATGTTCCAGAAAAAACCAAATTTTGAAAATCTTGAAAACCTCGTAAAAGGTTTCTTTTGATATTTTTTTATTATCTGTCTAGAGTTAGCATCTTGGAAAGAATAAATATTATTCAATAGGAGAAGCATGTTATTACATGCAAAAATACAAATAATGTTATAAAAACAAGACAGTTAAAAATCTAACACAGTTGTACCTGTCACATTTACGAACCACAAACAAAACTATTTAAAGAATTCGTACTCTAATTAATGAATAGTTGCCGCACCTCCTTTAAGAAAAAATTCGCAGTTCATAGCCCGCGGTAATAAACAGCGAGGGGTTCAACACAAAACTATCCCAAAATGAAGCCCTCTGCGTTTCAATGACCCTTTCCGCCGCTGCAGTACTACCCAATGCGCAGTATTTACCTTTCTCCATCGACCGTTTAGTTTTTTTTTGCATAAACTCTTCTAGCAAATGTATGATCTTCCCATAAAAGGGCCCCTCAAACTTCGGAACACACACACACACTATAGACCTCTCCAAGAGAGCGCCGAGCTGATCGATGACCATCTGCCTGGCGGTGCTGGTGCCACTTCATCAATTTTGTGATAAAGTGAAAGGTGGGTTGTTCCCTAGGTATCCCTTTACAACTGGTGAATTATACATAGTAGACAGTTAGGCGCGTGCTTTGATAGGGTTTTACAGATCAAACTGTAAGACATGTCACAACACACTTATGTCCAAACTTATGTAGTTTGAAACTGATAATAAAATTTTTTGGACAGTTATCTGATATATAGTTTGAAACTTTAGAAATTTTCCATCCATTTTGGGATTTAATGACATCACCTGTGAAACGAAATGCCTCTTGGTGATAAAAATTAAAACAAAATTCGAAGTAAATTATGAAAGTGAAAATTTTTCTATGTTATACCCATTTTTGTGAAATTCTCAATTTTTTTTTGCTTTTAGCAATGTTTGAGAAAATTAAGTTTCGCAGCAGTGCCAAAATTGAAAATTTGATCGGAATTTTTGCTAAATTTGGTTATATAATGCCACTTTGGTTAATAAAAGAATGGACAAATTTGACTAAAAATAGTAAAATGTTTAAAACAAAATAAAAAATCTGATACACATTGTAAACAAAGGATAAAAGTTCACAAAACCAACAAATAATTGTTAAAATTTCATTGGGTGTATGAAATTACGCGTCGTTTATTTCCTGCCTTCCACGCTTTACAGTTTACACTCATATTGCACAATAATAGTGGGATTAGGGCACAAAAATAAATACTAAGCACTTTTTGGTCGATCCCAACAGTTTTCTCTTTGTCATCTATTGTCCTTTGTGTCGTCTCGTCTTCTCAGTACAGTTCTTCCCTCGCCCTCACCGGTTGCGGTCCTCTCTGTTTCTAAATTTTCCCTCAGGCCAATCCTCGCTTTGCCAGAATTTTTCCGATCTGCCTCAAAGATAGGATTTGGTATGGAAGGCGTGGGTATCCTGGGATAGACTTGTTCCGCGTTTGAGACATAGCCGGCCCCTCTGTTCACGGAAATGATTGTTTCAGGAAGGGCACATTTCCCGTAGTCACAGCAAGACTTGTCGCACTGGAAAATTGGGTCGTAGCCGGACTCCTGAAAATGTGACTTGAACGTTCTTTGAAAGATTAATCGCGCAAAGCTATTGAAGGTGTAAGATTGGAATAAGGAATATACTATTAGAACATGATCAAGAACGAAATTTTAAAAAATCACAAAATTAGCCGTTTTTCAGTTTACTGACTGAGAAAAACGATGAATTTTGTTGTATATATTTCCACCTTTGAAATGCCATAAATAATGACACCATAAAACGTAATAGTAAATTGCTGTAGATATTTTGGAGGATAAAGTTAGTGAAAATTTTGATCGGAAATGTTATGGATGAATATATTGAAAAACTCAAATTGAGCGAAAAGTAATCTAAAATGTTCTAGAACATTATAGAAAACCTTTATGCACATCTGTACAGATCGGTAAATTCATACGCAACCGATTGGGTGGTTTGAACATTCTTTAAAAGTTTGTTCACTCAAAGTTTGAATGTGTAAAGTTTGGAAATGTGTGAACTTCGTTTCAAAGTGTGTAAGGTTTTCGGTGTAATACGTAACCTGTGACGAGATAGGTGGAAATGTATTTAGTAAATGGAGAAAGGACTTACCGAAATGCCCCTTTTCGTAATGGAAGAATCGTTTGAAGAGGAGATGGCGACTCTAGTCTGCTGTAATTAGCCATACTCAATTATATTTATAGAAATATATACGGCTCGCTACATATCCACAACTAAATTAAGCACCCATTGAATTTTGCAACAAATAGACCGAAGACAGCGGAAAATTTGCACCCATCGGTTTTCGATCCCACTGATTCCGAATTTCAGCTCATTTTCAGCGTTGTATATCTACTCTACCTGAGTCGCATGTCTGCGGCGTGTCGCGGGGCCAAAAATTTTTTTACTTACCACTCCCCCTTTCCTGGCAAGTGTGGTACCAAAATGCTCCCCAGGATGTCTAGAGTAGAATCCCGAAGGAATTGGGGCCGGCACTCGCCACCTGCGCGAGATATGCCTTCCGGAAAATGTCACATTTGCCGGATTTTTGGCAATTTTTGCCTAAAAACCGAGGTTGAGACCCGTACCCGAGGCGGAGGCCGCGGCGCGTCTCTATTTTACTCAAATAACACTTTCTGGCACTCTACATATTTTGGTTATACAAATTGGCATAATGCCATACTGCCTCTAAGGAGATAGAAAGGCCGATTTCACCATTTCCTTTGCTCGCGCCGAAAAGTGTTGTCCCGCCGCGATAACCCTGCGACACACACTATTTCGTCGTTTCTCTCTTTCTTTTCCCGCTTTTAAACTCGAATTCGAAATTTCAATTCGTTTGAAATCGGCCTTTCTATCTCCTTAGAGGCAGTAAAGTGGCATTACAAAGTACCCATTGGGTACTACTCACTATCAAAACCTGACAATAGGAACCATCGGGGTGGAATGTTTATAAGATGCACAAAATTTTGGCAGGTTTTCGTCAACTTTTGCTAGATTTTAATCGTTGGTGAGCATGTAATGAGTCATAAATTTCTTAGTAGCTTATCACTCACATAAAATTCACTGATTTCCGCTTGTCTTTTAGCTCTCTCCACTTTAGTTCGGCAAGAAGTGCAACTCTTAAATAATAAAATACACGTTTAAATCAAGTTAGAATTCTTACAAGGCTTCGCTTCACTCGGCTAACCAGTTGTGTAACAAAAGGAGTGCACTTTTGACACGTCAGCGACTGAAATTCTGCAATTATGAACCGCATAAAACATTTTTGTGGAAAAATTTGAAAAAACTACAGTTTCTGTAAAATATTTTAGAAAAATTGATACATTCTATAAAATTTTGAGGAGAACGGCGCGGAGGTCTATTTTAGGGACGTTATTAGTCAGTGACTGAGTGACTGAATGACATCTCAATTCTGCATATAGGTGGGCGTACTGACTAGGCTTATTCCAATATTTTTACACCAAACCAACAGTTTGGTTTAAGCTTCGAAATTTGGGTTTGAGAAAAAAATTTCATCACAAAGAACATCCACAAAACGACCATACCTGTCTTTTAACTCTTTCTTTGTGCAAACATGGGATACATCCCTAAACATTGTGCGATATAACAATTTAAGTTTTTAATAAGTCTTACGAGTCGCTTAACTCTCGCGTGTGACTCTTCATCGCTCAAATCGACTTCTCTCTTCTTTCGTCCAGCACATGGAATACATCCCTGAAAGTGCATACAAACTGAATTGTACGTGTGATCTAAGGAACCGTGAGAAGGAAATTAAATAAATTCTTTAACTTTGGAAAATGATTAGCAGAAAAAGTATATATCAAATTTCATCTTAACCCTTCATTGCCGGAGCCATAGACAAAAGGCAGAATGTCTGCATTACTATTAGCTTTCCTTTTGGTGAGCTGTCTTTATCAAAGTCACATTGTTTATTTCTCTTTTCTATGTGATCTATTGGGGCATTGCAAAAGTAACCGGACTGCCAAGTCAGACACAAGCAGCAAAATGGCGCGAAATTTGAAAATTATTTATTCAGAAGAGGGGTATAGAAGGGGCTAGCGCAAATCTGATATTGGTAACCCCTCTAGAATCGTATTTTAGAGGGGGTTAGCAATATCAGATTTGGGGGTTACCCACGTGAAACGTTGGTAAACGGGCTGTGTCTGACCGGCTGTGTCTGACTTGGCAGTCCGGTTACTTTTGCAATGCCCCAATATTTACAGACACACTCTTTGTCTGAATAATGAACACTCATTCGTTTCTCTTTTTGTGTAGTCTTTAGCAAATCAACACCGTATCCGATCGGATACACTCGGCAATGAAGGGTTAATTTTTTGGACAAGGAGTATGATTCATGTTTCAAAAATTGATTATCAGAAAGCGACATTTTGTCACAAAATGGTGGTTTTTTTGTGACGAAAAGCAAAATTTTTTAACTAAATAGCTATGGCCCAGGTCGGCCAAGTAAATCTTCCTATATCACCACAGCATCTGATCTAACTGCCTGTCTTGTTTTCTATGTTGTAGTTAAAAATTTTTCAGTTGAAAGTGAAAGATTAAAAAGCTGTAGGCCAGATTTTCCGAGGCGGTGAGTTCCAGGGCCGGTAAATTCAGTCAGGACAGGTACCAAATGAATTGAATTAAATTTTAACGTCGGAACCAGGGATTTTTCGAATTTGGCCCAGGGGTTGAAAAACCGGTCACACCGGAAACACAATATTTAAAACGTTGTAAGGACTGAGCCCACAAAAAAAACTTACAAATCTCTTTGTTCGTAAGGCTCTATGAGCAGCACTTCTACAGACTCCACAGGACTAAAATCGATCACAAGTTAAATAGATGGACAAAGATCATCCCGTAAAAGGTACTTGTAGCGGTTGGCAACAAACAGGCTGGACGGGACAGCAGGGAATTTGGATTCGAGGGCAGCAAGGCAACTGTGCTGTAAAGATGGTCATTGGACAAAGTCGAAGTATTAATAATTAAGTATCACATAAGAAAACCCAAGGCTTCCATCTAATTTATCCTTCTTGTTATCAGGGATTTTACTAATACCAGAGTCAGTTTAAGATTTTTTACGATGTGTTTTTATGGAGAAGATGCCAAAATTTGCATCCTGCGAAAGTTTGCACCCAGAATCGACAGAAGCGTTACTTGCTTGAGTTAACGCTAGGGCTGTGCAATGCTAACCTTTCCTAACCTTTGCTAACCGCCCCAATGCTAACCCCAATCCTAACCTTTGAAATAGAAGGGAGGTTAGCATGCTAACCCAGAAGGTTAGCATGTTAACCGACGCCGGTTTAATTCAGAGGAACGTCGGTTATTTCCCACTATCTAATCGTGTCTCTCTTTCTCTGGCACCTAACTCAGAATGCGGCCAATAAAGAGCTAGTGTGCGGCGCCCCAATAAAACGCTCTCTTTGTCTCACGTCTCTTGTGTCTTCTCTTCGTTTCTGGTTATTGCACAAACAATGTGGGTTAGCATGCTAACCTTCTGGGTTAGCATGCTAACCTCCCTTTTCATGGGTTAGCAAAGGTTAGGAAAGGTTAGCATTGCACAGCCCTACTTAACACCGAAACTTCATACGAAGGTAAAATCTAGGTCAGCATGTTTGAGCCTTAGATACTGTGCTTGTGTGAAAGCCTGTACACATGCACATGGAATTGACATTCTGTTCAATAAGAGGTACAAACTATCGTTTTACCTATGTGAACATTTCTGATGAAAAATTGGATTTCTGGTATTGGTACTGAGAGCTTTAAAGGGATTTCTGACCGAAGTCATCTGGAAGCCCTAACAAATATATTTGACTTCGTAATAAACTAACGTAGACAGCAAGTGGGCAGCCGAGGACAACATGGCACTGGCGGCTGTGAGCAGCAACCCGGACTTCCGCAATTTGAGTTTCCACATCCTCCACTTCCGTAGTATCCGCCAGAGTACTAAATGTTTCAGTAGGTCGGAAAGATAAATTATCGAGATCAAGAATAGAACATTTTTATAGAAAAGATCATTTTATGTGAAAATATAAATATCAAAGTATAATTTGTAAATCTGCCCTAGTAAAGTCAAGATTGATTCAGAGAAAACGCATCAAGTTCTTGAAGGTCCTTTAACAGTGCGGGAAAGAAACTGATTCAATGAATTAATATGTACCATCTTAAAAGACAGCACCATCCAAAATTTCAGAAAACCGCCGCAAGGGTTTCCTGGGCAGAAAAATTCAAGTACCTCAAATTGGGGTGAAGAAGAAAACCAATGAAGTGCAGGAATGAACGGTCTTTACGCTTTGTGTGAATCATTTATAAGATAGTGTGTACTTATGAAAAGACCATTGAGAGCAACTAGTGCACAGAGAGATAGACACTACCACTGTAAAAGTAAAGATGCGCCAAAACGATAGAAGAGCGTATGGGATTAGGGTCTCCTTGGTTCTTTGGCTAACGGGCAATGGGAATAACCGGGTAGGCACAACCATTTTACAGTGAGAATGGTTGTGCCTGCGCTATAGCCGCCGCCAATCGTCTTTTCGTGGAGCCGCACACTATCTTAAGATAAACAACAGAAAGCAGAAAGGGCGACCTTTGGTTCTCATCTTCGGTTTAAATACCCAAGTTAGAGGTATTTGAATTTTCCTGCCCAACTCTGTTGAGGCAGAAGCATGAAATTTTGGAAAGTGCTGCTTTAGCAGTGGCACAAATATTTTGTTTCTCTATAAAAAGGTGGGAAACGAATATGAGTCAGACTCGTTCAGGTACATAATTTTTGAGAATCAGAGATTGATATTGTGGCTGAAAAATTTATGATTCAAATGCGAAAGTTTCGATTTGGTCTGGGGGCACTTTTGGAAGTCAAAAGATACTCTCAATGCGAAACGAACGATGAGTATCTGACCCGTTATTTCACGGAGCTTGGCACATACAATTCAGAGATAGAGTAAAATTTCTCTCGAATACATTATTGGTCTTGAGCAGTAATTCAATTGTTTTCAGCGGAAAATTTACTTGATTTCCACCACAGCAAGAGCAACATTGTCTCTGACCCGAAAAACCGTTTGCTTGTGAAACGAATGAAACTTGTGAAGGAAGGTTTGAAGCATAGCTTTGTTCATTGCCGATGTTCACGTTTTGTAGTGTCCTTGAGTTGCCATTTTTAGTTCGCAATCCGATTGAGGCCGTATGCTGGAATTACTTTCATAAAAGATAACTTCCAGAACTAACAACCTTATTTTGAATTCTGAAACGCAAATTTTCGGCATTCTTGAAACTGAAATATTTATGTAAAATATTTATGTATTCGTGATTGAAACTTTTTGTTAATATAAACATTCAAAATTTTTCAAAACAATTAGAAAGTTTGTTTACCGAACTTCCGGTTTTTCCGACGTTGCCTGACAGTTTTCCGTGAGTGTTGTATGTGCTTCCGGAAGCGCTGTCTTCCTCAAGGCCTTTCGCATAGGGAACAGCGGGCTTCCTCTGTAAAGATTGCCTAAAGCTGCTCGATGACAATGATGAGCCTCCAGTAGTTGTTGATCCTTGACGTAAATTTGGTGGATTTGATCCAAATTCTGGATCACCAGGTAGTCCGCCCAGATCTTTTTCCACAACCAAAGATGGGCTTTTCTCGACGCCGACATCCAATTTGTTGTAATGCTGACCAGACTCCTCGCTGCCAAATCCACTCTGACTGCGATTGCTGGTTCCTGAAAGCTTTTTACAAAAACTGACAATAAAATAGTAATGGAAAACATCGTTTGCAATGTGCTATGCAATAGCACTTTGCAATTATCCTAAAAAATCCGCGTCTATAAAATAGAGGCGAGTAAATCCGGGTTTCCGACATTGGAAATTTTCGGAGTCGAAATTTTCTGGATCAGCACGGTAAAAACCAACTTCTTAAGATATCTAAAACATGAACCGGTACTTTTGATTCATTTTCCAAAACTTTCACTTCCAGGCAAATTTTCGTTTAGTCCTAAAGAAACGAGCTCTTCTCCCAAATGCGCTTACAAATATGGCAAGTCTTTTTAGACACTTCTAGATCTCGAAAACGTTTCACCGTCACTATTCGCAACATTATAGAAGACCTAGAAGCTTCTAAAATGTCTGATCGACCACATTGTTTAAGAAAAAACTCATTACCTTGTCCGCCAATGCCATGACCTCCAGAACCATTTGGGTCACTAGAACCATATCTGGCAGACCCGCCTAGCTTGCCAAATCCACGACCTCCAGAGCCATTTCGGTCACTAGAACCATCTCTATCTGAACCGTCTCTCCTGCCAAATCCACGACCTCCACTTGGGTTACTAGAATCACCTCCACCTCGCCCGCCTTGTCTATTTGAACCACCGCTTCCATACCCGCCGTCACTGTTTGAACTACTGCTTCCTAGACCACTTTTGCTTTTGGATGCTCCACCAAAATAAATACCATTTCCATCTTCACTATTTAGCCCGACTCCAGGTGGGTCTAAAGAAAATATAAATATGAATGTTATTTTTTAGTTAACAGAACTTTATTCTTGGAGTATCGAACATATATTTGAGTCGCAACATAATATCTCACGAAAATCTGTTTTTTTGGTCCTGGCCGAAATTTGACTGAGCCCGACCCGAAAAACCTGGCCCTAAAATTGGGATTGGAGCAGAGCATATTTCCCCTTTCAGACCCAATCGAATAATGTTAAAAATGCCATTCCAACCAACCACTGATCACAGTTTGGACAGATTGCATCATCACATGTCATCTCGTATCTATATGTGCCACCTTAAAAATAGCACCTTCCAAAATTTCTTTAATCCGCCGCAAGGTTTCCCGGGCAGGAAAATTCAAGTACCTCAAATTGGGTAATTAAACCGAAGATGTGGAGGAATGAACGGTCTTTACGCTTTGTGTGAATCATTTATAAGATAGTGTACGGCTGTATGATAAGACAATTCATTGCCGTCAGCGTGCAGAGTGAGACACTCAGCTGTGAATTGGATGCGTCTGCACGGTTATTTCCCATCGCTTGTTTGGCCAAATTCACATAAAAACGGGCCGTGCGCAACTATGCAAAATAACCATACTCTGTCTCTATTTGAGTGTTCGCCAACATCCAGTGGAAGAAAAACGTATTAGTGATACAAACCTGTAATAAAGTTGTCAAATTGCTCATTGTCTCCGTATTTCTCAAAGTGCTGGTGCCTTTGATCAAACTCTGGTTCGTGGCCATGAACGTGAGGATGTGGTTTGTTTTCGTGCCAAAATTTGTAGGGCTCAGATTCATAGGCATCCATGTGATGGTAGACCGGCTTTAACACAACCGGGTCATTTGTGTATGGATCCGGATCCTTCTTTTTCTTATTTGATTGCGCTGAAGTTCTACCGCTGAATTCCGGTGATAGGAGATATAGAAAAATGAGTGACAGGTGAGATGAATGGAGGAATAATGTCCTTGACATCAGCATAGCTGAAAATTTATGGCATTAAAGTCACACCCTAATTTTTAGTTAATAATTTCAGATAATGAAACTGCAGAAAATGATCAATACAATTTTGGACTACCAAGAGTGACTAGAGAACGTATACCGCAAGTGTCAAAGATTCACCTTCTCAAATTGTCCAAAAGGTCACCGGTCTATTCAAATTTTATGGCAATGTTTTGAATGATTTCATACAAAAATGCGGAAAATGGCAGCGAAAGTTGACGAAATGAGGGCATTTCTTCTGGTGGTCTTGCAAAAGTACGAAGGATTCAAGCTTTGAGAATGCAAAAGGGATGTCATATCTGACATACAACATCGTGTTCAAGTGTGTAAAGCAAAAAGTGATGACTCAGTTTACAAAATCGCAAATCTTGACAGAAATCTTCAACGGCAATCAATCATAATTAATTTAGGTTAAAAGTCAACTGCCGTCTTTTTCGAGCTGGTAATAACGCCTGGGCGTTCACTTTTGGGATGAGCGCTGACAGGGATTATAGTTGATACGTCAGCTGTCGTGCGCCACGGGCGATTTTCTATGAATTCCCTCTCGAGTTCCCGGCGACATTCCAAAACAAGTTTCATATTCTCGAGTTAAGCCCAATCATGTTAGCTGCGCAACAAATTGGAATGCGACTTTGCTGATTTTGGTTCCATATAGCTTTTTCTGCATCATTAAATTCTGAGTAGTTTTGAACTTTTATAAATTCCTGATTTTCAGTTCCGGGAATACAGTTATGTTATAGTTTGCATACTGTTATATAGTTTGCATTTGTTAATGTTGTTATAGTTTGCATACTGCTACACTTTGTTCTTCTTAAAGTTGTATACAAAATATGTTAGATTTTTGAAAAAAGACCCTGCTCCTTCATAATATTTTTGCACATGCCAATATCATTGACATTTGATGATCATTGGATTGGCCCATTGAACAATATTGATTGAACAATATTGTTACAATAAAAGTCATGTTCCATGTTTTGTTCACCGAATGTTTATATTCTGTGCCAAAAATACTTGTCAAATTCGGATCCGAGTCTGTCACTCACTTTTCTTTGGCCTAGAGAAAACGGAAGATAAAAAGATAAAGTACAAAAGAAGACACAGGAAGGAACAACACACCACAGAAATAGAACACAAATTATATTTTCGCCGCACAGAGAGCACTCTTGACCTTCCTTTCTGCCAACCTTTCCCAATGTGTCTCTTCCCGTTTACTTATGAAGGTCGCGAAAGGGAAAAGACCGAATGAAAAAGACCATTGCCATTTGTAACAGACCTCTTCCTTTATTTATTGGATTAGTTTTTGCTATAAAATGACCCCAGTCCGGACCTTGTCGCAAAATTCAAACAATCATGAAACAGATCAAGTTTTAACCAAATTTTCTTTCATCAAACTTCTGCTATTTCTGTGGCACTTTTTGGCTAGTGTGGCTCGAGGATTTTACCGGAATGTGACGCCGATCTCGTGGCAGAAGAAGAAGGACTTGAAGGGAAAGGTAAGAAAAATTACGGTTGATTTCGTCCCTTATTGGAATAATTTTTTGACACAAATATTTTGCGAGTAAAAACTGTTTTGGTTTCCCAAATTCCTATACGAAAAACTATACTACAGTTGAGCAAACGATACTATAGTTTTTATTATACTTTTTATTTCTGCGGTGTTTTCTGGCGTTATGCCAAATACATCCATTGAATCTATAATATATACTATATTTTAGCTAATTCTGGTCACTGGAGCCGGCGGCGGTATCGGGACTCCGTTGGCGTTAAAATTGGCAGCGCGTGGTGCGAAGCTGATCCTCTGGGACGCCAATGGCGTGGCAAACGAGGCAACTGCCAAACAATGCAGGAATCTTGGAGCGGAGGTCAGTGGTTTTGACTTAGAGTTTCAAATAATCCACTCTTACCGAAACGGCAAGCTAAGAGTCACGAACCCCCAAATTTTTTTGCATGATAGAAGCCCAAAAATCGTGGATACCCCCGTTTTAGGGTTGGATAGTTTGTAAAAAATTTTTTTAGACTCCCGGCGCCCACCAAAAGGGGTGTAAACGACCCCTGACCCCCTCGGGAGGCGTTTTGCCACTTTTCATACTTCCAAGGCTAACTTTTCGTGATCAGCTCCTTTTTAGACGCATGATAGCTTGAAATGCTCCACTGGGAATTCTAAGAACGAATGTGTAAACAGATTTTTACGCAGGTATCAAAAAGTGCACTTTTTTGCCAAAAAGTCATTTGCCACTTTTCTTTCTTACAAAGAGAACTTTTCGGGATCAGGCGTGATCCGCGGCGAAGCCGCGGGTTTCCCTTCTTGTGTAATCCTAAAATTTAATCCTCTTAATCCTGAAAATACCTTTTCATGAGCAATTTATGAGCTGGAATTTAAGCAAATCAAAAATTTAGTTACCTGTTAATGTTTGATGAGTCTCAATAATACTTTTTACATTCAAATTTCAGGCTGTGGCTCACCAAGTGGACATTACAGACCGCAACAAAGTCTATGAGCTGGCAGACAAAATAAAATCTGAAATCGGCACCGTGGAAATCGTGATTAATAACGCCGGACTGCTTAATCCCGCCAGATTTCTCGACATACCAGACCAACGCATAGAAAAGCTGATGGATGTCAACACACGATCTTTGTTTTGGGTATGGATCACTTTTCACTCTGAGGCGTAAAATTTCCGTTTTAGCATAAAGGACATTCCTCATTAAATTACGATATTACCCCTTCCCTCTTTATATCACTTTTCTTTCATTCCTCACGTCATTATCTCTGATGTGTTTGAACATCCCATCTGGAGAAATATCCTCTGTTTTTGAGGAATGTACTTCCTTTGTTAACCATAATTAACGTTGTTGAAAACTTCCTGAAAGTGTCTTTATAATATAACTAGCGGGCGTGCAGCGCCTTCGCTGCTGCTGCCAGTATGCCCCTGGCTGCTATTTTCAATGGAATGGATCCACGGCCCCACGCCGGAATTGAACGGAATGGTTTTAATTTACAGATGGTTCATAGTTTACCGTTGTATTCTAAATGATCCATTTTGATTTTAAGTTGGAATTACTTATTTTGCTTATAAAATTTTGCTATGAGATCTAGCAGTTCTGAGGATTAATGTCAGTAAATGTGGTAATCTTTTGGTTTGTGATATGCCCATGCAAAAAGCTTCGCTATAGAGCATGTCCGCAGTAACGTTAATTTTTCTATTTTAGACCACCAAAGCATTCCTGCCTCAAATGCTGGAAGAACGGAAAGGGCATTTAGTATGTGTCTGGTGAGTTTTTAGGAAAATTTAACTTCCAAAATATAACAAAAATGACCAAAAATTGCATTAGCATAAAAACTAACGATAACCTTTTTTCTGACTTAGCACAAAAAACTACTTTTTCGACGGATATTTAGAAAATTTTCGAAATCTACTCCGGGAATTGAACTGATTCTCCCTTCATATTTACCTTTAGAATTTACGAGGTGAAAAAGGTCAACCGATTTTATAGAAAAATGTAACCAAACAGAATGGAGCAAAAAAGAAGTTTGGCCCCAATATTTTATTTATAGTCTTCAGTTTACAGCTCAGCAGCAGGTCTCTTCGGTGCCCGAGGATTGGTCGACTATTCCGCGTCAAAGTTCGCAGCATTCGGATTCATGGAAGCACTGGAATACGAACTTCACGGCGAAGGATTTCACGAGATCGACTTCACAACCGTTTGTCCTACTTTTGTGCAGACAGCAATGATTAATAACTTTACGTATGTTTTTATATGTTATCATTCCAAATATGGACAAAGTATCGATTTCAGGATTCAATATCGAAACATATCGATACTCACGTCAGACTATGTTGCCGAAAGAATCGTTGACGCAATCGAACTCAACCAAAGGGTATGTCTTATAGTTATCGACAACTTAGGCCCGTATACGCACAAAATTCCTTGAGAAAGCAGAATAAATTTGGCATATCTCTACTTTGATTTTCCAGTAGAAAAGTCCTCGACTTTTCACATAGATGACATTTTTCTACAACAGCTGATCTCAGTTTCTACTTTGTATCTCAACCACAAAATCAGTCGTCAGCTAGGCGAAATAGTCTAGTTTCACTTGCCAAGTAAAAGGCTCTGGTATACATCTTCAGAATTTTCATACCAACTGTTCAGGTCATGATGATTCCTCGAATTCTGTATTGGCTCTACGCAATCAAAGGGTAAGTATTATGTTTATAAACTAAATGTTGGATCAATTCGCGGTGCGATCCAGATTCCTCTGTTATTTTGAGTCAAAATTGGGACCTGATGAATGAAGGTTCAAAACCTCATTATTCTCGGAATTCGACACTCACAAAATCTCGAAGCTTCCGGCAGTATAAACGACCAGTTCTATTCTATGATCCTTTTAGACTTCTGCCATGGAACCTCTATGAAGGCGTCATCTTCCGCAAGAGAACAAAATATTCTTGATTGCAACTGTTAAGCTATCTATAAAATAGAATGAATTATACGAGAAATAAAGCTAGATACAAAATGTTTCATTTATTATGGCTAATAAAATCTTTCCCGATCCGAGATATCAACTACTGTCATAAAATAATGGGAATCCTCATATAATTAGTTGGTATATGCATTTGCACGCCTGAAATCTAGATGTTACTAAAATAATCTTCATTATTTCAAACGCCACGTAATGACTCAAAATGTAGCTGAGTATCCGTACTGTCATTACAGTACTCCCATACAAGTCATTCAACTAGATGTACTACAAAGCGACGGTAGGTTATCGTTCCGCCCCTTGATTCTGAACAAACCTTTATAAGGCATCAAACAACTTAGATTTAGGCTTAAGCTAAGACCTATAGGTATGCTTAAGCGCCCGAAGAGCCCTTAAGCTTAGACATAAGCTCAATCTTAAATACCCCGCAAAGGGAAAGTATCAGTTGCCCCCTTTAGGGGCGGAATGATTATCGATCCAAAGCGACTGATTTGGTTTTTTCAGCTAGGCGCATGATCAAGTGAATGTTCCTTATAAGTAGGCTGCGGATTCTTAGGTCCGAACCTAAAAAAACCTAAAAAACCTAAAAAAACCTATTTTGGCCTTTTTTGGGAAATTTTAGGTCCCAAAATCAATAGGGTCCCCCCTTTGGAATTTTTTTTCCGGCGCCGCCGAAAAGAATTTTGTTGAAAAAAATTTCAAAATTTTTTTGTTAAAAATTTTGAAAAAATTTTGGAAAAATTTCTCGAAAAATATTTGAATTTTTATAAAAATTTTTAAAAATTTGGCAAATTTTGATCAAAATCTCCCACAAATACGGTCCTAAAATGACCTTTTTGGGGAAATTTGATCCTAAAATGACCATTTTGGTGGGACCTAAAAGGGACCTAAAATGGCCTTTTTTTGGGACCTTTTTAGGTACCTAAAATGCGATTTTTGGGACCTAAAACTCCGCACCCTACTTCTAAGGCATCCTTTAGGCTTAGGTGACTTAGGTTAGCTTTAGGCTGACTCTTAAGCTGGTGTTTTTTCACTATCTCTTTTTCTCTGTGGCCTCGGAAAACGCCCCAGAAATAGAAAGCACATTATATTTCCGCCGCACAGACTACGGACAGGCTTTTGATCTATAGATATAGGCGTCCCCAACGCTTCTCAATATTATATACTAGCGAAGTGGGGCCGCTTCGCGGCCCTCACTTCGCTAGGAAGCGGTTAGCGTGCATCCGCGGCGCTTCGCGCACCGCCATCAGCGGTCAGATTGGGTTGTTCGGGAGTAGAGCAGCATGAGACTATTTCGGGCCTTCGGCCCTCAAGCAGCTGTTGTTCTGGATTATGGGTTGTTCGGGAGTATGTGTTCTAAGTTCCCTCACATTCCAATGGGGAGGGTCGGGCGCTCCGCGCCCGACCACAGGACTCCAGGATGTATCGGTATGCAATTTTCTGTCTTCCCGAAAAAGCGTGACAAAAAATTACAGACAAAAATAAGCACCCCTAAAAATCCCTTCCACTGAAAGCGTGACAAAAAATTACAGACAAAAATACAGAATGCCAAAAGGCGGGAATTCAAATTTGAATTTTCCATGGGACGGACGGACTGACCGCTTTAGCTTACTGGGGGGATGAATATATTTCCATAGTTTAAGAAAGAAAAAAGAGAGAAACACTGTCACAAGATTTTTAAAAATTTTCTAAAAACAGTTTGTAAAACAACTTCAAAATTGTTGGCTAGACAGGGAATTTGTGCCTCCCTGATATTGTGTATACCGATGACTAGTGATCCTTGATTGGCACAACTAGTGTAAAATGCCGTAGAAAAGAGTTCCGACAGGGCAAATGGCGATTTGAATTTGCGCCAAAACATAATTGCATGCCAAAGGGTTAAAAGGGGCCGAAGAAAATTTTTAATAAGGGGGATTACTCGGCAGGGGTCTCCTCTAGATATTGGTACAAAAATTTGAGTTGGGTCAAATGGCGATTTGAATTTGCGCCAAAACATAAATTTGAGTGGGGCCTTATTAGAGTAAAAATTTTCACAGTCAACACTTTTCCCTATTAGAGGAGTCTCTTTTCCTGATGCTGAACAGAGCCTCCTCTGATAGGGAAAAGTGTTGACTGTGAAAATTTTTACTCTAATAAGGCCCCACTCAAATTTTTGTTTTGGCGCAAATTCAAATCGCCATTTGCGCGTACGGCACTCTTTTCTACGGCATTTTATTAAATTTTACAAACTTCAAAAATAGCAGCCCTGATGAATTTCATATATAAAATCCGTATAAGTAAATCACAATTTGTCAAAACTCAGGGGAAAATTTTATAATACCATATAAAATAGGTTCTTTTGTTCTCTTCTATCTCTTTTCCAGAAAAGTAATCCCTTATATAGTAATCGACAAATTCGGCTGGCTGGCTGGGTGATTCCGTCCGGACAGAAAGTGGTAAGGTGCTTAACTTGGAAATGTACCTTTTTAGAGTAACTTTTTGCGGGGAATCCGAATTTGAGGTCAAAATTTAGCTAAATATAGACAAATTTTAGATAAAATTCATTCAATGGGATTCTTACCAGTGCTTATTTCTGTCCAAAATTTTTCAAAGGGCCATTCTTACCAGTGCTTATTTTTCTCTGTACCGAATTTTCGAGAGGGTCATTCTTACCAGTGCTTATGCGAAGGCCGCGAGGCTCCGCTGACAAAGCCACTGGGGGTATGTGTATATAGACTCCCGAACAAATAGAAGGCTGCGCCCGGCCGAGCGGCGCGAAGCGCAGCGAGGGAGGGTGAAGCCGAGCAAGGGCCGTAGGCCCGAGGTAATATGGGCGCTTAATAACAACAGCTGCTTGAGGGCCGAAGGCCCGAAATAGTCTCATGCTGCTCTACTCCCGAACAACCCAACTCTGACCGCTGATGACGGTGCGCGAAGCGCCGCGGATGCACGCTACCCGCTCCCTAGCGGGTTGTGGCGCCGAAGGCGCCACATCCCGCCAGTTTAAATTTGTAAGTGTCTTGGAAGGAAATTGATCACTTCATTTGGTCCATTACAAAATTGTCCGTCGCTATCCAATCTTGCAAATTTCTCTTAATTTTAATTCTCTCAATTTCATCTCTTTCCCATATGTGATTTTGAGTAGAGTAGTTAGGTGGGTCCTACTGAGGATGACCCAACCACATAACCAATTTGTGTCTAGCCGTCTAGGATTAGGGTCGAAACGGCTAGACTATGTTATTTGTTAACAAAATCACTTTCCTTCCTTCTTTCCCTTTACTTTATAACAGTAACTATATTTTTGCACGATAATCATGCTTCTTCTATTATGCCTTATCTAATACTCTAATATCCTTATTAGTTTCGGATTTGAGACTGTCACTCACTTTTCTTCGCCTAGAGAAAAGGGAAGAGAAAAAAGACAAAGTAAACAAGAAGACAGAGAAGGGAAAACGTTCCACAGGAATGCAACACAAATGATATTTTCGCCGTACAGACTACATCCGCACAGACTTCGCACAGTTTTCACTATAAAATGTCCCCAGTACCACAAAATCTTGCAACAATCACAAATCCGATCAAGTCTGCTATAAAATGTCATTAACCGAACTTCTGCTATTTCTGTGGCACTTTTTGGCTAGTGTGGCTCGAGGATTTTACCGGAATGTGACGCCGATCTCGTGGCAGAAGAAGAAGGACTTGAAGGGAAAGGTAAGAAAAATTACGGTTGATTTCGTCCCTTATTGGAATAATTTTTTGACACAAATATTTTGCGAGTAAAAACTGTTTTGGTTTCCCAAATTCCTATACGAAAAACTATACTACAGTTGAGCAAACGATACTATAGTTTTTATTATACTTTTTATTTCTGCGGTGTTTTCTGGCGTTATGCCAAATACATCCATTGAATCTATAATATATACTCCTACAGCGTTATTTTAGCTAATTCTGGTCACTGGAGCCGGCGGCGGTATCGGGACTCCGTTGGCGTTAAAATTGGCAGCGCGTGGTGCGAAGCTGATCCTCTGGGACGCCAATGGCGTGGCAAACGAGGCAACTGCCAAACAATGCAGGAATCTTGGAGCGGAGGTCAGTGGTTTTGACTTAGAGTTTCAAATAATCCACTCTTACCGAAACGGCAAGCTAAGAGTCACGAACCCCCAAATTTTTTTGCATGATAGAAGCCCAAAAATCGTGGATACCCCCGTTTTAGGGTTGGATAGTTTGTAAAAAATTTTTTTAGACTCCCGGCGCCCACCAAAAGGTTATTTTTCAAACAAAGTTTTCAATTTAGTTGGATGCACATATTATGATAGAGGTACTGTAAGCCACTAACGCACCCAGGGGGGGTACCGGGGGTACGTACCCCCCCCCCCAAAAATGGGAAAATTTGAAAAAATGAGTGTAAATCAGCCAAATTTTGGCCAAAAATTTGGCCGGTACCCCCAAAATCCAAAAGTTGGTCGTCCCAAAAATCCGGTACCCCCCCCCCAAAATGGCCATTTCCACTGAAACGTACCCCCCAAAAAAAAAAAATCCTGGGTGCGTCCCTGCTGTAAGCTATTTTTAGTTCCATTGTTGAGCATAGGGGTTACTGGAACTAATACGTCGATCGGCACCGATCGGACCTTTTTTCATTTAGAGGGGCATATTCCGAACTATAGTCGGAATTTTTATATACAAATCAAAAATTTAATTACCTGTAAATTTTTGAGGAGTCTTGACGAGATGACTTTTTACTGTCACATTTCAGGCTGTGGCTCACCAAGTGGACATTACAGATCGCAACAAAGTCTATGAACTGGCAGACAAAATAAAATCTGAAATCGGCACTGTGGAAATCTTGATCAATAATGCCGGAATTATCAATCCCGGCAGATTTCTCGAGATACCAGACCAGCGCATAGAAAAGCTGATGGATGTCAACACACGATCTTTGTTTTGGGTATGGTTTACTTTTGCCTCCCACAGGCAAATAACTCCTGTGGATACCGTTTGACGAGGCAATATTATGCGATATTATACCGTTATGGGGTTTCTCGAATATCTCGGGTGTAAATTAAACTTAAGCCTGATAAGCAGCTTTTTTATAAGGAACGGGAGATTTTGAGAATCCCCATACTGGTATACATGGTGGAGTCGCAATTTTGTAAGTACCCATAATGTTTCATTACGAAACTCAACTACTAAATAATAAAAGGACATTTTTCCATGACTTTTCCAAATGCCAGCTAGTACCACGCAGCTGAATAGCAGTAACATTTATTATTACTATTTTAGACCGTCAAAGCGTTCCTTCCTCAAATGATGGATGAAAGAAAAGGGCATTTAGTGTGTGTCTGGTGAGTATTATAATGTGTACTATTAGGGTATTAACAGTTTTGAAGAATAGTTTGACCTGTCAAAGCCAGTAAAACTTCATGAATGGGCATATATAATACATGCTTCTTTCACTTACAGCTCAGCAGCAGGTCTCTTTGGTGCCCCGGCTTTGGTCGACTATTCCGCGTCAAAGTTTGCAGCATTCGGATTCATGGAAGCACTCGAATACGAACTTCATGGCGAAGGATTTCACGAGATCGACTTCACAACCGTTTGTCCTACCATGGTTCAAACAGCAATGATGGATAACTTTAAGTATGTTTTTATACGGGCTATATAAAAACGTTGAAAAGAAAGCACCATAAAAACTGTTTTGGTCCCATATGTGAGACTATTGCCCAAAAGTACTTGGTCCCATATGGGACTTTTGTCTGACCTTCCAATACGGGAGTAAAAATTTATCCAATTGAACTTTCTTCCTTATTGGGTCAAAATGACCTCCCTATGTATGACATCATTCCACATATGGACATAATATCGATTTCAGGAATCAATTTCCAAACGTATCGATACTCACACCAGACTATGTTGCTGACAGAATCATTGACGGGATCGAACTCAATCAAAGGGTATGTCTTATAGTGAGATGCCGTTAATCTGTTTGATAGCGCCGATTAACTTTTCTGGTGCCAAAAAGTTTTAATGACGAAAAATACGGCGTCAAAAATGTTGACCTGATTTTATCAGTTAAACTTTAATATTAATATTTGCATTAGCCATTCTCAAAATCACGGTTACATATATGTGTATATGTTGCAGTTAATATAGATTTTCAGTTAATATAGATGCTAACTAGTTAATATAGATGCTAACTGAAAAGTCAGTTAATATAGATGCTAACTAGTTAATATAGATTATTTTGGTTATTTTATTTCATTTTTCGAACTTTTTGTCCATTTTGAGCATTTTTCACTAAGTTGACTATAAATCTGATGTTACTCACCTATCTCAATTTTTTGTTCTGATTTCAACGCATCTTTCAGAATTTTTCTAGCTTTTATTTTTTCCCTCAGAATGCAGTTTTATCAGATACACCCATTTTTGACTATATTTCAGTAAAAATCACATCAGACACCCATGGTACCTTTGTGAAAGTTGTTCAATTTATCGAATTCTGGATGACTGTACACTTTTTTCACAAAACATTTTTTGAAATTTTTTCGAAAACTATAGGGTACCCCTATGGTCACTTTCGGAAAAATTTTTTGCCCATAAAAGAAGTGTACAGACATCTAGAGTTCCATGAATTGAACAACTAACTAACATCAGATTTATAGTCAACTTAGTGAAAAATGCTCAAAATGGACAAAAAGTTCGAAAAATGAAACAAAATAATCTATATTAACTGACTTTTTCAGTTAGCATCTATATATTAATATTAACTAGTTAGCATCTATATTAACTGAAAATCTATATTAACTGCAACATATATATGTATTGACAAAACCATCTAGAATATTATTTTCACATATCTCGTTGAATTGAAAATCAAAGTCGCCAAATAGTTTAGTTTCACTTTCCAAATACAATTCAGGTCATGATGATTCCTCGAGTACTGTATTGGCTCTACACAATCAAAGGGTAAGTATTATGTTTATAAACAAAATATTCCTCTGCTATTTTGAGTCAAAATCGGGACCTAAAGTCCCTATAAATGAAGTTTCAATTCATTCTCGGCATTTGACGCTCCGAAAATCTCAAGCCTGCGGCAAAATAAATGACAATTTTTATTCTATGACCTTTTTAGACTTCTGCCATGGAACCTCTACGAAGAAACATGGAACTACATCATCACCTTTACGGAGGAATGATCTTCCGTCAGACAACAAATTTTCTTGTCCATATCTTGCCCACATATTTTTGAAAATTTAGACATTGCTAGAAATGAAATAAACATTCAATTCCACGCACGTATTTGTCCTTTGAAATAATAATTGTTCCTCAGCGCAATTTATTGGCCAAATGTTTCTGGAATTTTTCAATTGACAGACCAGACAGCTTATCGATGAATTTGCGCGCTAATTTTGTTGAGACCAGGCCAAATATTATCATACTTTTTAACACAGGAAAACTGCCACTTTTTGAACAAATGTGAAATTAGTTTGTGTAAATCATTAAGTTTCCGACCAAAAGGTGAATGTAGTTTGAAGAATTCGAAAAGATTGTGAATGTAGTTTGAAAAGATTAGGAAACGTCTGTTGGTGATAAGGACACTTCCGTCTAATTTTGTGATCTTCGTCAAATAAACGTGGGAGTTTCCGGATTTTTTATGATTAGAGGTTAAAAAGGCGACCAGCCTGCTATCGGAAATGCAACCAGGCTCATTTCAAAGCGAAGTGTTTGTTTGCTAAAGTGTTTGTTTGTTAAAGCGAGCAAAGTGTTTGTCTTTTGCAGCAGAGAAACGGATGTAGATTGATTTATTGTTTCCTCTTTGGGATAATATTGTTTCTATTCAAATTTCAATTCGTCAACTAAACTTTTTACTTTAGCTGAACATTTTCCTCATGATTACTCACCAGGGAACACGTAAAACTCCCGATTATGACCCAAAGAGGAATCCATTTTTGGTAAGATTTTTTCTTCGTTTTGGGCTTGATGGAGGATACAGAAAAGGATCTTTAATTTGTTCTTCTGAAGCCGATGAACCACTCTATTCTAAAACAATTACACTAGCTGAATTCCCTCTCATTAGTGAGCAGAAGCGAAGAGGTTTTGGTGTTGCTTCGATTCTGCTGGGTTTGCTCGGGATTGCTGCCATTGTTGCGGCACTGTGTAAGCATTCTTGATATTCTTCATTCTTGGCTAATTTATCCGTTTTTAGTGTCTCTAGTGTCACTGTATATTACAATACCGGTCGCGGTGATTGCAATTTTGTTTTGTGTTTTAACCGGAGTGGCTTTTATTCAAGCGCGTGAGTTTTTGACAACTTTTGCATTTTAATACTGGACGAGTGACGCTCCAAGACCAGCCACGTCAAGATTCGTTTCTAAGCACTCCCACTTCATCGCTCGCTTAATACCTGAGCTCGTGAGAACAAATCCTGAATCTGAAGTCAGATTTGGGTTCAGCGCATTAGAAAATAATTTACAAGTGATTGCGGCGTCGCCGCAATCACTTGTAAAAATGGTGGAGCGTGAGTTGTTCGGGAGATTGGGTTCTTCATCGCTTCGCGCACCGCCATCAGCGGTCAGGGTTGAGTTGTTCCTAAGCGTAAATCAGAACAAAAAAGATTTCCAGAAACTTTCCTTTGTAGATGGGGAAGCTAACTCGCGGCTTTCGCCGCAGAGGTATGCGTGCTCTTTGTTCCCTCAAATTCCAAGGGAGAAGGTCGGGCGCGCTGCGCGCGCCCGACCACGATGTCGTGGGGTTTCAAGTAATTTAAAATTCCAGGATTTCCCGATCCTGAAAAACTCTAAAATTTCGAGATAGGTTCCGGCTAAATTATAGCGCATATTGCTTGGCACATTGAGAGCTATCGTTTGGTGTATCACACGGCCCATATGGTGCGGAGCGTAAAAAGTTTTCAATGTAGCACCTCCATTTTGGCCAAAATCCAGGATCTGCCGATCCTGAAAAACTCTAAAATTTCGAGATAGGTTCCGGCTAAATTATAGCGCATATTGCTTGGCACATTGAGACCTATCGTTTGGTGTATCACACGGCCCATATGGTGCGGAGCGTAAAAAGTTTTCAATGTTGCACCTCCATTTTGGCCAAAATCCAGGATCTGCCGATCCTGAAAAACTCGAAAATTTCGAGATAGGTTCCGGCTAAATTATAGCGCATATTGCTTGGCACATTGAGAGCTATCGTTTGGTGTATCACACGGCCCATATGGTGCGGAGCGTGAAAAAGTGAACGACAGGGGGCACGTGACACAACCACTGCGGTTTAGGTAAGAGTGGATACGCAAAAAGGTAGCTCCGTAGATTCTTTGGTCAAATTATTATTTGGTCAAAAAGTGGCCTTGTTTCGTAAAAATTAACCTCTTCTACTAAATAAAAAAATGTAAAAAGCAGAGGTCATAATTGGATCCAGGAATCGACTGGGGGCATAAGAATTACCATTTTGTGTGACCAATTCCCCAAAAACAAGTTTTTTACGCTTTAGAGTTTATTCAAATTTAACATTTTTTGGTGACCCGGTCCTAATTTTTCGAGCCCTATAAAATGACACCTCATTCGCTTTGGCTATATAGTCTAGAGTGCTCCGTTACACACGGTGATTACACCAGTTCTTTAATTAAAGCTTAATTGTCGCAAGTGTTTCAGCTAAAGCACAGCACCGTTACGTCTCTGTTGAGCTGGAATGCAAAAAATGCACCGAAGGTCATACGGTGATTTACGACGCAATAACTCCAATGAAACGGCGTCGCTTCGGTTACTACACTAACCCATTTTGTGTGTCGCGTCAAGTTTCATCAGCAGAATGGACATATGAGTTTATCGAATCGGTAATTCCTTTTTTTTTGGAAATCGTTAGAAATTTTCGAATTCAGGCGTTCGAAGAAATGCCAAACGGTTTGGCAACCAATCCGTTTGTTCCAGGAGCCTATGACTGCCGATATTGGGCAGATGAACTTTACCGGAAGATTTCTTAACGTTGTTTTATTATTTTACAATAACATGGATGCGCTAGTTTATATGTCTGTAATATAGTTATGTACAAGAAATGAATGATGTATACAAATGTTTCATTTATTATGGCTCTTGAAAAACAAAATTATGGACATTTATAGCAAAATTATTGAGATGGAAGAAAATTCTAAGGCATAATAACGAGAGCACGAGATTAAACAAAATTAAAGTGAAACAATTGCACTTTTATGGCAACATATTAGATAGGAATGTGCGTTGGTCAAAAGGAATGTGACAATTCAAATAATACTGATAACTTAAAATATGACAACATAAATACCAAAAAAGGCAAATATAATAACTGCCTTGACAATTAATTATTAGATCGGTGGAAAATTCCATGAATTGTTCCGGTCTTTTTCTTCTTTTCGTTCGGAGAATAGCGGCTGATCGTGGATCCAGAGTCCGACATGTTGATGCCATTGGCTTTGCGAAGCTCGGCCACCTCCTCCATGATCTTGTCCAGTTCAGCACGCTTTTCATTCAGCAAGTTCTCGTTCTCTTTTTCTTGTTCGTCCATCTGGAAATGCCCTTTTACGAAATTTAATAACTTATGGAGTGATGCCATAAAGATTTTTTTAATAAAATGGTATGTAATTGTATTAATGTAAATAAAATTGTATCAATGTAATTGTGTCATCGTCGCTTTCTTAAAATTGAAGTGGTGAGCATAACCTAATAAAATACTTACGGCTAAAGCTCGCTCATCCAGATTACGCTCACGAGCTGCCACTTTCTCGCGGAAGATCCTTTCCTTTGTACTGCGCGCCTCTTCGACTTCTTTTTCCAAATTTTTTCGCTCCTGCTCCAAAGAAGTGAATGGGTCACTAAAAATTTAGTATTGTTTATTAAGAACAAAAATATAAGCACTTACGATGTATCTGAGAGATTGCCCATTTTATTGTTGGTCAGCTTTCGAACGCGGAAGTTTTCATAGTGCACAATCTAAAATTATTATGCGTTAACTAGCTGTAATCAATATCAAACAAAATTTTAACGTAATTATGAGATAATAATTATGTTGAATACTGATTCCTTATTAGGAGATCAAAATTTAAAGCATAGCCTTTTTTGCGCTGGAAAAAATTTTGTGTGCAACCAATTTTGTGATGAAACTGATTACACAATAAAAATTATTACTACTAAATCATGGCTAATGGTCAAAAGTAATGTCACAATGATTGTAATATTTTAGTTAAATGAGGGCAGCCAATGTCGAAAATTGTGAGTTCGTGTTAAGTGAGTACGTGTCTGTCAACTATTTTTAAAGCTTTATCAATTTTCTGCGAACATGAATCAAATCCAAGTTGCTTTTTTATTTTCAGTGTTGTCTAAAGAACGCTTTCTTTCAAGTCGAAAAGGAACGAAAGTTGTACTTCTGCAACTATGAACAAATTAGAGAAATAACAATTCGCATTTGTTTCAAATGCACAGATAATTAATAGAAATTGAAAAGATTGTCAGATAAAAAAATGATATGCACTGATTCGCATGGAAGAAAGACATAGTTTAATTTTATTGTTTCATTTAATTTCATACGGATGTCAATCTTAAAAGTAATACCGCTTTAATCGCAATGGTATACTTTAAGTTAAAGCTATACCATAGCTAAAGTAACAATGATACCATTATCGTTAGTTTATTTCAAAGTTATAGTGGTAATACTATCAACTTTGAAATAACTGACCATGCCATTCCCACTTATACCAATGTATTGCTCTCACAAAAGCTTATATTACAAAAATTACATCAATGATATATAAAGCAAACCTTTGTAACTTCGATCAAGTCGATCAAATTGTTTCGAATGATCATGTCTCGTAGAGCAATAAAATCTGTAAATATCTAATTAATGTGAATCATGATAATGTCAAATACGAACCATTATGCGCCAAATTCTCGACTTCAACAATTCCTGAAATAAGACTACGTTCAGCATTAATTAACTTAAAAATAATTAAAACACACCCCAAGGATATTCACGAACACGAGCACGACGATTCTTGTCGACTTCCTTCAATAGATTTGAGCCAATAACAGCGAACGGAATTCGGGTGCGGTAATCTCGTGTGGCCGTCTTTCCCTTGATCTCTAAATCGGTATGTTCTTCATCGGGAAACTTGTATAGACGAATTTCGTGCTTTTTGATATCGTTGAGAATCTGGAACATAGTTCAGTAAGTTGTAATATCATTATAACTTGTAATATAATCATGGATATCATCGCATACTATTTCTTCTATTCTCAGTATCCCACTCAAAATTCCCAGATTAAAATTTCTTTCTAAAACTGCAGGGCATCACAATTCTCCTAATTTATTATTTATGCCTTTTATACTAATTATAAAACCATCTATAGTGTAGTCCCACCATCGAAAAGTTATTTACTCTTACGTTAAGTATTCGATTAATAATATCTAAACACTAGCGCGCGGGGAGTCTATATCAGTATGCCCTTTCTATATCAGTATGCCTTTTCTATATCAGTATGCCTTTTTTATATCAGTATGCCTTTTCTATATCAGTATGTCTTTTCTATATCAGTATGCCTTTTCTATATCAGTATGCCTTTTCTGTTCTAACTTCACTCACATTACAAGGGGGAAGGTCGGGCGCTCCGCGCCCGACCACAGGATTGGCTCGCCACCTGCGGTGGCTCGCAACTCAGACTCAGTCTGAGTTTGGCTCAGTCTGCGTTTGGCTCAGTGGCAGAAGTGATCTTTGATCCCTTAAAAAGGTGGAAGTGACAGAAGAATGCGGGTTTGGGTGAAAAAAGCGAGAAGTGACAAAATATGCACCCCTAAGAATGCGGGTTTGGGTGAAAAAAGCGAGAAGTGACACATTTCTCTGGCACTCTGACCTAATGGTGTAGTCTTTTTTACTGAAAAAAGCGAGAAGTGACAGATAAGATAAGGAATAAGCACCCCTAAGAATGCACCCCAAAAACGTCCGGCGTATGGAGGGAGGAAATTCGTCACTAACTTATTATAAGGATCGGGTACAAGTTTAGTCCCCCCCATCCGATGGGGGAACTAAACAATTTATAAGGCATTTTTGTTTAGTTCCCCCCCCCCATCCTACACATTCAGTTGAAAATTTCACTGTCTACATCAAACAAAGACATTGTTTATTTAAAACACATTCAATTGAAATTCATTTATCGCAGAAAAATCCATAGGGTACCCCCTATTGATTTTTTTGACAAAATTTTCAGAAAAATTATTTTTCAATCCATAGGGTCCCCCTTTTGACTTTTAGCCAAAAATTTTTTTAGGAAAATTTTTCCGAAAAAAATCCATAGGGTCCCTCCTATTGATTTTTTGACAAAGTCAGTTTGTCAAGTCTGCGGAGTTTTAAATTTCACTGTCTACATCTAACAATGACGTTCTTCATTTAAAAGTTATAAATAAAGAACGTCATTGTTTTCAAATTTTCAACTGAATGTGTAGGATGGGGGGAACTAAACAAAAATGCCTTATAAATTGTTTAGTTCCCCCCCCCCCATCGGATGGGGGAACTAAACTTGTACCAAGCATCGAATTTATCAACGAACATACATTTTGTTTGAATTGAGACATTTCCTCCGCGGTCAATGTGTCGGCTTTGGCAATCACTGGAATGATGTTAACACGGTCCTGCAGAGCGCGCATACATTCGAGATCCAATGCTTTTAACCTGAAAAGTTCCATCAAGTGACATTTAAGATTTTTGAACAAAATTAAAAGAATCAGCTTTGTCATAAATTTTTGTACTGAACGTAATGCAATAAAATTTTCGTAAGCTAGATATAATTTATTAAGAAAGATTGATGTATCAATTTAATAGTTTGCGAAAAGAACATTTTTTACATAGCTTACACTGATAATGTCAGATAGAATAGCACAATCAATTGTTTTGAAATCTCGAAGTAATTTATTCCAAATTTTCAAAAGAAACCTAATATTTTAATTTTATAATAGTTAAAACGTTAGAGATAATTCATAGATGCTATTAAATTATCTCGCTCTTTCTCAGAAGCTCTGAGTTTTAAGACCTCTTTGAGTATCTTATTGGTTTGATATCTCAATATTCTGTCTAATCGTAAAGTCAATATATGTTTAACCTAATCTATGGAGGAAGCAATACTTTGACTTCAAGAAAAAAATTGCTATCATGACTCGTATTTAAAACCTTATCATCTCAATTCCTTATTCACAAAAACTTACGAGTGTCCGGTCGGCGCGATGAAATATAAGCACAGGTGAACCCGTTGATCCTCAATAACAGGAGAGCGCTCGATCTTGGTTTCCTCGTTCAAGTACTTGGAGAAGTTGCCTTCGATGTATTGTACGATCGAGTCCCAGCTGTAATACATACATGGTTAAAAACATATATCAAAAATGCTTACCAATTAGAGTTGTCCACCAAATCACCAAAACCTTAAATTATACTAGGTCAGTATAAAACTTCATGACATAAAATTTCTAACCTGGAGTGTCAATGAAAGTAATGGTCACTCGAACGTCATTCTCCACTATTTTCATCGTCTTGCTTTCAATCTTCACTGTGGATGGAATTGCTTTGCTAGGTTCTGCCTTTTGATCGTGAACCTCAGCCAAGAACAGTGAATTCAAGAACGTGGATTTTCCAAGCCCGGATTGGCCTAAAATAAATTTATTTTTTAGTGAACATTATGTTTTTGGATAATATTTATTATTTATCGTAAGCTAATAAGTATTCTGGAACCTAACAGCTTTCCAGTTTCGCATTGATGTTCAAAGCTAACAAATTTTGGGTCTTTATTTGGCCAACCTAGGAAAGTCGAGATAACTATTAAGGGGAGATTGAGATCAAATTTGGCAGTAAATCAATATAAATCAAATGACTTGTATAAAACATTAATTAATTCCTTCATACTTTCAGGAAGAGTAAGTCAGCAGGAATGGACTTACCGACAACCATCAGATTGAACTCAAATCCATTTTTGATACAGCGCCGGAAGACTTGATGAGGAAAGTTTGCGAAGCCCACATCCACGCCGCGGTTCGACATCTGACTCGGTTTCCGCGAGATATCTCCATTCAGACTCATTTTGCTGCAAATTCTGAAAATAAAAATTAGTGTCTCCCCAATAGTAACATCCTTATACAACAATTAGAAACAAAATTCCAATAAAGAGGCTATGAAAAATTGTCACTATAAAGGAATGCTCGCGAAAGCAATTGGCGTGAATATTTTGATGGAGAGGGCCAAAGCGCAAAGCAAAGACGAATCGAATGTGGTTTATAAAAAGGAACATCGCCGATGGAATGTAAAATTACAGCCGCAGCGGTAGAGCAGATGTTAAGTAAAAACTCAATTTAAAATTCATATCCGGGACTCTACTGACAACTCTCTGGATTGTGAGGCAGTGAATCAATACAAATCAAGTGATATTTTTACGAAGAACCGGTGTGGTCGGGGACCTCGATATTGATTCTGGACCCTAAAATTGAAGTCGAGAATGAAATAACAGCTTTATCGAGACACTAGGTTTTGATTTTTGAACGAAAAACAATCATACCCTTAGGAAAAATCTTAACAAGCTCATTCTTTACTGAGCCCGAAACAAAATTCCATTGAGGAATCTCTGAAAAATTGTCACCGCCATAGAATGCTCGCGAAAGCACATTAGTGACAATTTATTAGCAGAGATGGCAAAAGCGCAGCGCAAATGGAGGAAAAGATGAATCGAATGTGGTTTATAAAAAGAGCATCGCCGATGGGACACATCGAATACAGCCCCAGCAAAGCTTTAAGTAAAATTCCATTTTAAATGATTGATGCTATTCAGACAATTTCCCACCATAGGACGATTGATAATCTAAAAAGTCTAGAAGATTCGCTTTTCGGGGAAGGTTGAAATATCTCGTGAAAATTTTCATGTTTTATGCTTTCTTGTTAGCAATTAGGAAAATTGGGACCATCATTTGAATTTGCTCGTTTTGTTTTATTGAAGTCGAGTGCGAGATAACAGCTACTGGATCGAGAGACCAATCAAGATTTTGAGCTATAAACCAATACGAATCAAGTTATCCTTATATTCGAAAAAGAAACGGTGTGATCTAACACCTCAACCTTGAAGTCGATAGCGAATTCAAAAACATAGTAGGGAGTTAAATGACTGAGTATATCTAGAGGGTTTTGCTTCTTAAACAAAAAAATAAATCCTTGTTTTTATAAAACCTTTATATTAGCGCGAGAAGCCAAATTCCGATGAGGAAGCTATGAAAAATGGTCACTACGCAAGAATGCTCGCAAAAGCAATTGGCAGCAATATATTAGTGGAGAGGGCAAAAGCGCAGGGCAAAGCGAGGAGAAAGATGAATCGAATGTGGTTTAAAAAGATCGTCACCGATGGAACACATCGAATACAAGCGGCGCCGCAGCGAAATGCTGCACATCAGAGTTTTCCGATAGGGAAAAATGCTCATTTGGCGCTGAGACATCGGAGGCGATTGGTTCGCGTTTGAATACTTTTGTCCCACACTGAATTCCTTTTGGGCGTTTAAATTGGCGTTGTGTCAGTGAGGAAATCGTCGGAGAGACGAGGTCTGTGGAAGAGTCCATGGGAAGTTTTCTGGGGAAATCGTATGCTTTCGTTTGGAATTGAAGTTTCTTATGATTTTTCATTGAAATCTGTACTGGAAGGCGAGAGCAGATTTTGTGATCATTTTACGGTTGATTTTGTAGAATTGAGATTGAGGCTCAAAAGAGTAAGTCTCAATCCTGAGTGAGACCAGGATTTAGGCTGTAGAGGTTTGTATGCCCAAAGTTGTGTATAAGTATGTTTTGAGG
>JAKKPZ010000083.1:125000-251658 GCA_022814885.1 Ditylenchus destructor
AAAATGAGATGGCAAAATTTAAACCTTGATACATCTGGTCAAACTTCGGTTTTTCCAAGTATTAGACTATTCAATTTTGACAAAGAAAGAGTATAATATAGTCTGAATTATTAAAAATGACCCTAAAATGTATCAAATCAATATGTTCCCAAAAGTGGAGTAAAATTCATACAATTCAAAATTGTGGATTCACTTCAATCTTAAGAATATCAAATGTCGGGGAAAACATACTTACAGCAGCTGCAACTTACAGCAGCAAATCCCTCTTTCTCTAACTTAACCACACTGCTGTAAGTTGTACATTTCGCGGATTCACCCTAAATCGACTTAGGCTTGGGGCTTTAGGCGCTGTGGCCCGTTAAAGGAAAGATCTGAGCTAGAATTGAAGTTGGGAGAGCGAGAGAGAGATTGTTCATCAAAAGAGACGTCATAAAATTCGCGCGCGGATTCAAATGGGCATTTTTGGGGGTTAACACACATAGGGTATCCTCTGTTAAAAGTATACTATCGTGTACAGCTCGGTGAGATGAACAACTTTTACAAAGGTACCATGGGTGTCTGAGACGATCCTAGCGATATATAGCGAAAAAATCAATCCAAAATGTCCAATTGAATTCGCGCGCGCGTCAGTTTTTCATTTGTCATCGTTTTACAACTTCAAGTCTAGCTCAGATCTGTCCTTTAGGCTACTGTGCACGCACAATCGGACTTAGTCTTAGGCTTGGGGCTTTAGGGGAACAGGCCGTTAGGCTTCTGTAGCCCTTTTATGGTACTGCTGTAACTTATTGCTGTAAGTTACCAGCAGTGGTAACTTACAGCAGCAGGCGAGAGATTTTCTTCTGTTTTTCTCCCGCTTTTGCTATTTCTCAGCCTTTACCACACTGCTGTAAGTTGTCACTGCTGTAAAGTGGGTGCGGCCTCAAATGTCTGTTGATAATAAAAGTGCGAAGTGTGGAAGCGATAACCGAGAAAAAGTTGCGATTTTATCAATACAGAAACGGACAAAAAATTTGAATTCCCCGTAGCTTTTTACCCTTATATAGTATTTTTGCAACGAAAATTCTCATTTTTACACAAAAGTTCATTTATTTCCACGGTATACTTTAGTCGTTTTGGCTTAGTCGTTTTGGGTTTAGTCGTTTTGGGTTTAGTCGTTTTGGCTTAGTCGTTTTGGGTTTAGTCGTTTTGGGTTTAGTCGTTTTGGCTTAGTCGTTTTGGGTTTAGGCGTTTTGGCTTAGTCGTTTTGGGTTTAGGCGTTTTGGGTTTAGTCGTTTTGGCTTAGTCGTTTTGGGTTTAGTCGTTTTGGCTTAGTCGTTTTGGGTTTAGTCGTTTTGGGTTTAGTCGTTTTGGCTTAGTCGTTTTGGGTTTAGGCGTTTTGGCTTAGTCGTTTTGGGTTTAGGCGTTTTGGGTTTAGTCGTTTTGGCTTAGTCGTTTTGGGTTTAGTCGTTTTGGCTTAGTCGTTTTGGGTTTAGGCGTTTTGGGTTTAGTCGTTTTGGCTTAGTCGTTTTGGGTTTAGTCGTTTTGGCTTAGTCGTTTTGGGTTTAGTCGTTTTGGGTTTAGTCGTTTTGGCTTAGTCGTTTTGGGTTTAGTCGTTTTGGGCGTGTGCCGCTTTAAAGATGTGTAACCTTCAGAGAATTTCAATATTTTCTACTTCTCGAAATCCAAGTTACTTTAATGAATTTTGTTATCAAAAAAGATTACATAAAAGGAACTCCAATTTATTTTGGTTTACATTGGTTAAAAAATTATAGTCCCATTTTATCAATGAGAAATTTTTTGTCGGATATCGAAACCCAAAAAATGTGTGGCCGTCCAAATTTTTGCGCTATATGATTTATTGCTTTTAGGTGCCTTAGGAAAAACTAACAAAACATTCTTCGCAGGGAAGTGTAAAAATTAATAAATTTTTAGACTTTATTTTTCCCTACTACAAAACCAACTCACATGCAAATGTCACCGGGTCGCAGAAGAACGCAGCCGCTGCCGTAATCGCAGCTGGATTCGTATTCGCATTAATCACAGGGCCATTTTGTATATTCGCCTGCAGGAATTGCTGGAACGGTGCAGAAGGTCTCAGTTCCATCGGCGTCACATTTATCGATTGCCGTTCATTTTTCTGACTTTTGACCGAATTCGCAGGAATATTGACATTATAGGTCGGAAATATCGTGTTTGGAATTGGATTTTGACCAGTGCCTGGCAAATCGCCCTCAGGGAACAGTGAAGAAATACTTTGGGATTTTGACAGGTGTACCTGCTCAGGATTTAGAGCAAAGCAAGAATTTTCTGTTCGGGAGTCATTAACAGACTTGACGTCGCTAGGACTGTTATTCGACTGAAGTAGACTTTGGATGGAGCTGAACATAATTATTGACCTTTCTCGACTTTACCGGTAAATTGGGCCAAAATGAGAGATATTTGCACTGTTAAAGAATTTGAGATCCTCGAATTAGGCCCTGATTGTCGAACTAGGTCCTCTCTTGGATAACAGTAATCGTCAGCCAATGAGCATTTTTTCAGACTCTCGACTTAGCCCCACCCAAAAGCCCTTTTCACTTATGATTTTGAGAAATTAAAGTATGTCCTCGGGGGATTTTAGTTGTTTGTTAGCGAATTTCACTTTGTTCCCCACTCAAGCCGAAATCATTTGCTAAGCCGAAACCCTTTGGAGGCAATGCCGAAAACATTGCGGTTTTGGGTAAGGCCCTAAGGTCCCAATCGTGGACTCGGGCTCCCGGATTGGGAGTCTTGGTTCATGATGGATCAAAATACACAATTGTGTTTTGAAAAATGAGCGGCATCATGAATTGAATAATTCCCTAGATAGTGACTTGTTGGGCGGCAAAAGCCTGCGGCTGTCAGTAAAATAATTTGTACCACCCAGAGCGCCGGCGGCGCTGCCAAACATATGAAAGGGCAAGCGAACGGGCCTTTTCTTTCTGGAAGAGTCCTTTCGGAAAGCGTCGCTTTTGGCTCGAAGGGCCAGCTCTCGTTTCCAATGCGGTATTCATATGCGCTAAAGATGTCCGCCGGGAAGGAGGAAGGAATGTGGGGAAATAAGCAGAATAAAAGGGCAGGCATACTGTAGTTCTTTATATGCAAAGTGAAATATTATTTTGACTGTATGCTATTGGGAAACTTATATTGGTTTGTATGAAATTTGAAGTTTGACCGTTTTTGGAAGTGGAGGTTTTTAATTGACTCTCGAATCGTAATTATTGTATTTTAATGTTTTAACGAATATTGTCTTAAACAGATTTTTGTATTCAATGCAGGATTCAAATTTGTTAGTTAAAATTAGTTTGATGTCTGCTTTTTGCTTTCTTTGCCTCTTCTATTCACTTTTAATCACTTTAAAAAATTAACGTCTGCATTTTTAACCAAATTTGTAGGCGTATTTATCCTAGAAAACTTATGATATTAGGATACTAATTTTATTCAGAATATAATTAAATCATAATTTACTTCATAATTTATTTCCATAACGGCAAGAAATATTCAGAAATTGTGGCTCGAACTACGTATTCACCAATCGATAGAATCACCAACAACTAAAATTGGTGGACTTTTTGGCTTCGCTGATTCCGAATTTGAACTTAGCTGGCTTTATAGTATTACCACTTTCTGGCATTCTGTCAATTTTGCCTATGGGAATGGGCATAATGACAGATATAAGTGCTATGCCATACCCTGCTCCGGATTCGGAATCAGAGGGATCAAAAATCTATAAAGGATAGATACAGAGAGCAACCCTTATTGTTAGACACTGCGCCACTCTGCTTTTCAAACTGTTTTGGATCAAAAGCAATGAAACCACGTCTCATTTCTGAAATATAACAAAACCTGGTTCAAAGATTGTGAGTGTTCAAAAAGTGTTCAAAGTGACACTTTTTTAGTTTCATACGAGAAATTACCTGCTTAAAATGAAAGTAATCTTTATAACTATACACAATATAAGTCGTACAGCACCTCAAAGATAAATAAATTACAGATATGAATTTCAATAGAGATATGAAAATTGGTTCGGCTTAAGACATAAAATCTTTCTCTACTCTAGCTAAGAATCGACTGATCACTCGGCGCGCTCTCACATTTCCGGTCACATCCAGGAACTGGCGCAAAAGCGGAAAGAATTTCGGCGTAAAGTTGCGGAAAGTCACATCATCTGTATGTAGCATCAGTCTTTCGAAGAACAACGAGACCACTTCTGAGTAGGCCAAAATGCAGACATCAAGGTCCTAAAATAAAAAATAGAAGTTAATTTTAAAGATAAATATTTCATTAATAAAAATGAGGAACAATGTGCGAAATTCGCACATTGCGCAAGCATTCTGCAGAATGCCTGATTTCGCACATTGCCTGTGACAGTCCATCGACAATGGATTGTCAAAATTTAAACCCCGAAGACCTATATGGACATAAAATATCAGTTAGAAAAGGCCTGAAACGTGCATAACCAAACAGGGATACTAGATGCATTATGGTTTAACAGTAGACAAAGGTATTGTTAAATTCAGATTCTACACCAAAAATTGGACGTAGGAATAATTTTAACCCTTTTTCATCTAAAAATCCTGCATAAAATTACGAAACTTTTCACCCAACAACATTTAAAAATTTTAATTTCTTCGATTTCACGATTACGCTGAAAAGAGGTAAAAGAACCTGAAGTTGTGTTAAACGAAGCTGTTGATTTCCATCGTTGGGTGATTCGTTTTGGGATTGTTGCTCCGAAAGCTTTACACCAGAAATGAAGGGGTTTGGACGACTGATTCCTGATTCTTCAATTGGCTTATTTACTTGCGCTGAAGGTAAAGTCTCGGTCCTTTTCTGCTTGTGAAAATCTAAAAAGATTTCAAATGTCCCTTAAATAATAATGAAAAATGATAAATTAATTTTTTATATAAAATATAATTTTGAAACTTTTGTGCAGTCGAGTAATCTTTTGCGTTAGTTAAAAAATTTTCCAACGTTTTTATAGTGACAGCATTGACTCTACCTCATTCAGTTTTATTAGTATATCTATAACTATCAAAAACAAGAAGTATACTTCAGCCTCCCGAGTGGTCTAGTGGTTAGGATTTCTAAACTACATTTCTAAACTACATTTTTGACGTTGATTTTTTGGGAGAAAAACTCGAGAAACCATGTCAGTAAAATCTGAAGCAACTTAAGCTTTTCACACATTTTCGATAATTTTTCTTATCCTTAGGAATTCAATAAATCTAAGCTTGGGTTAGGATTTGCAGTTGCACTAGCAAGTCCGAGAATGACTCTGGGCAAGAAGAATGAAAACTTTACCGTTCAAACACTGCTTCGTCGGCACAACGGCATAAGTCTTAGGCGGTGGGCCAGAGGCATCTTCGTCAACTTCGCTTTCGTCGGGCGCACATTCTATCAAAGAAAACTCAACAGGCTGAAAAGGTGAATATTAGGATTTTAATGTGTTCAGGTAAAGGAAACTGCTCTACATATTCATCGATGGACTATACATCGAAAATTAAAATTTTGCAAGAAAATTGAAGAAAACTAATCGAGAGTTTGTGTCCGCTACAGATTTTCGACCCACTCACCAGTCTTGCTGTAGGGTATATTATAGTACTAGTTGGCTGGCAACCACTTAAAAACGTAATTTTTAGGAAATCTTTATGTTGACGAAAGAACGGCTGGTCTCCTTGATCGGACATTATATGGGCTGATATGTTTGAAACTAGCAAGAGAAAAATTCATACCTGAACTAATCGCTCCCTCGCATACATTGCCAACTTATTCTTGGCTGCAATCGTGTCATAACTGCTCAGTGAATTCAGTAAAGATACAATAGAAGCGTGTATGAAAGTCAAATAAAATTCCTCTGACTCTTTGCCGATGGACATCTGATAAAAGACCGCCGACAGTTTCACGGAATGGCAAGCGACAAGAATTTTGTAGAGGTTCACGGGCTCTGCCCATTGGCACAATTTTTGAATGAGAAACTTGAGAGCGGGTCGAGTGTCGAATTGCTCAGAGACTTTGGCCGACGCGTCCAAACAAAGGGTTATCGCGCCCAATAACGGGGACTGAGCTGAAAATTTATATTCATATAACGGAAATCGCTCAAGATTAGTAATTTTTGCACGCGCTTTTCTAAGAAAATTGTATAAAGATATCGTCGAAGTTCTGTAATTTCCTAATCTAATTAATGAAAGATCCAAAGATAGGAGGACAATGAATTTCTGATTTTGAAAGAGTGCAATTTAGGAGAAAAATGCTAAAGAATGAATTCTGAAGGAATATTTTGCATGCAATTCAAATTGAGAATTAGAATTTCCGTTCTCACTACATAGATACCATTCTGATCCTTTGCCCAATTCGCAGCACAAAGCAATAGAGGCGAGCTGTCGAGTTGACCATTTGTCATAGGTTCATTTGAGGACAGATGGCTGAACGAGCCGGTGGAGAGGAGGGCGCAGGCATTTGTGTCTCCGAGAAGGAGATGGCTGACGAGTCGAATCAATTGTTGGTGGTTGAAGAGACTGACTATCAATTCATCCAAACCGATTAACGATGTGGGCCTAAAAATTTTTTAGTTATTATGATAATTAGTATGGTAATAAAGTTGAAAAAACAGAATTTCTGAACGAAAAGTAACATTTGGGTTTAACTTATAGTGGAGCCAATGATATCAATAATTATGAGAAACTACAATATAGTTTGGCAGACAATAGTATAGTTATAAATAAATGTTGACTGCTTTTGACTGTTTTTGGAACATTCTACAAGATCGCTTCCAATGTGTTCCAGAATTTGTGATCAAAAGCAGTCAATATCTATGAAAAAAACAGTTTTTCGCAGATATTAACATCGCTGACAAAAAGCATAATAAATCGAACCTCTTGGGATCTTGGCCGCTTTCGGCAACTTCCTTTTGCGTAGACCGGTTCTTTTTCTCGGCGCTGTCATCGAACACAAAGACATATGCAAATTGACAAGGAGGTCTGGTCTCATTTGGCTTGAAAGCGTTGGCAACAGATGAGTCTTTTTCGGTTATCACAAATACTTGTTTGCCCATAATTTGAAGTTCAGTGCAATCGCTTGATTGAGCTGTGCTGTTTTTAGCAGTCTTCCGCACAGACACTTTCATTGCACCAATGTCTCCCGCATAGTCGATTGAGTCAGAGAAAAATTGCGATATTAACTTTCGGACAGGCCATAGGGTCAGCTCGCTGAAAAATGGTTTAATTGGTAGTTTGAAAGTTTTATGGTAAAGGACACAATTTTAAAGTAACTAAGTAATTTTAAGAATTTTGGAATTTTCTAAAACATTCAATCCACCTTTAGAAAAATATTTTCAGGAAAACGTAACAAATATTTCTCCAAAAACTTCGGTACAGGAAGAGTGATAGCTCAACTTTAGTCTGATAGTATTTTCAGTCAGGCATGACACGCGGGAAAACCAAATTTGAATTCAATAATTTTTTTCTCAATTTTTTTACCGTGTCCGACTATTTTCTGAGTGTTCCTACCCCACCGGACCGGGGTACGATCTATCGATTGCCGCTATCAAAATAGGGTATATCGCCACAAAAAATGGGTGGTTTACCCTATTTTTCCGTTATTTCACAATAGGTGTTGTGAAATAACGGAAAAATAGGGTAAACCACCCATTTTTTGTGGCGATATACCCTATTTTGATAGCGGCAATCGCTAGATCGTACCCCGGTCCGGTGGGGTAGGAACAATCAAAAAATAGCCGGACACTGTAAAAAATCGAGAAAAAAATTATGAAGTTCAAATTTCGGTTTCCCGCGTGTCATGCCTGTTTTCAGTAACATATCCTCGATAAGATCTATCTAGAACACTATCTAGACACTTTTTACTATGTTGGCCATAAATCTGATGTTACTCATGCTATGTCAACTTTTTCTCTGGTTTATAATGGCACTAGGGGAGCGCCACGTCCTACGCCGTGCTAGGGTTAAAACTGTGTGATAGGGGCCTTATTAGAGCCGGGAAAAACTGTTTTGTACCAAGTAACATCCCGCCCGTAGTAACATCCCGCCCGTAGTAACATCCCGCCCGGGAAAGTTCTGACCTCGTGATAGACCTGGTGAGAATAACACGACCTCGTGAGAACAAATCCCGAATCTGACGACAGATTCGTGATCAGCGCATTCGAAAACCCCGGGGTGCAAAAAATCAGGCTCGTAGGCATCTTGCATCAAAAAATGTCATTTTTTGGCCAAAAAGTCTTTTTTTCAAAAATTGACCAACTCCAAAAGTGTAAAAAGCAAAGTAGTCCAGAATCGCCTCAGAAATCGAGTGGGAACATAAAAAACATCACTTCTCATGGCCAAATCCCTTAAAAACACGTTTTTGCGTTTCGGCGCGAATTCAAATATTTAAATTTTGGTTCTGATAATTTTCCCACACTCAGCACATTCAGGGGAATCGAATGAGCTATCAATCGCCCCGATCTGAATGGTGGATATTTCTGGATGATTGCGTCCATTTGAGCGTCACATATCGTTGCCGCATAGTATTTAGTGAAGGGTTTAGGGACAATACGATTTCTTCAAGTTTGCCACTTTTGACCAAAAAGTGCCATTTCCATCAAACTTTGATGTAAAATTGATGAAAATGAGAGGCCATGAACATGAACAGAATCGTGCCGGGCATTACCTCTCCATTTGAAAACGAATACATTGAAAAATATGGGGGCTATCCAAAGTTTTTGTCCGAGAAATGTCCACTCTTTCGCTGTAGTTTGAAAATTATTACTCACATTGCTCGCCACAAGTTCCATACAGCCATTGTCCATTGTTGATGATCAAATTTAGGTCCAACTGACACCAATAAATGCCTCAGGCAAGAGCATCCTACACCGGATATAAACTGCGATGTGTGGCCAATTTCTTCAGTGAGAAGTGTGAGAAGCGAACTCAAGAGCAAATCCAACCACTCTCTAGCATCTGAAACGAAAAACGTAAAAACACTGTAATCATAAAGTTCAACCTTGAGTAGAGTCGGGCAAATAGTCGACTACGAGTTCGGTGACTGCACCTATTGCCTGTTTCAAGTTCTTGGTTGATGGCAGTAAATCGCAGGTGGAGGTGAATCCAACGCCATAAGGCTCTCGACGAACCCATTTTTGGAGCGTGGGCAGCACTAACGCACAGAGGGAATACGCGCCAAATTCTGAACCTAAAATTAAGGAAATAAGAGTACAAAAAATACAAGCTGTTTTTAGAGTAAGGCAAAATTTTCCATGAAAAGTTAATGATAAACTTTTTATATTTTATTTCGCACATGCTATATGTTTCTTTTATCTCGATGCGCTCAAGATATGAGGACCCAAATCCGTGACATAAAAAATTCTCATGACAGAAAAGCTAATATTTCGAATGGAAATGCACCAAAAAATGGTGAACTAAAACTGCCAATGAATGGAGAGATCTGGTTGAATTTGATGGCGAAGTTGTAGTGCAAATCCCCAATGGAAATATTAAATCTTACAGACGATACTTTTTCAACATCTTTATCATAAATTATAAACTTACCGATCGATGAAGTCTTAGCGCAGCCAATGATTTTTGACAGCATGGCTACCAATTTCGAATAAATATGGTCAGTGCACGTCGATATAAGACCGGCAAGACCTCCGACTAGACTCAGCAATAATTCACATACGCAGCGCTGTTGCGGTTTCAAATTTCCCCATGGGTCTTCCAAGGACTGCTTTGCTAAAATGATTCATCATTTTAAAAATTTGTATGTTCTGTTAACTTTAAAACGAAAATTTTACCTTTTTGTGGTTGCTGATTGAGTTGTGAAGGAAACACTCCAAAATGGTCAGTTTCGGATAGAACTGACGAAAGCTCAGGTAATCCGTTAAGTCTTTCCTCAAGATAACTGTCATCCACATAGTCACGACTCTTTGCCCTCAGGCTCAATCTAAATGAAAAATGTTAAAAGAACAAAAATGAATGAGAAGCTATCACAAAGTTAGTTTCGAGTTTCTTACACTTTTAAAGTCAAAACTGAGAGCAAAGTTCAAGTCAAAGCCCAAATAATGGCCCTAACTACGGTTAAGCCTTAAAACTATCAAATCAGCACCATCCACGCTTAAGCTTAAATAAACCCAGTGAATAAGTGACTTTAGGGTTTTATATAAGGACATCGAGGCAAAAGAAGTCTCAGCATTTTTGGAAACAACGCCTTCTCAACAAAATTTTTGCCATACTGTTATGGCTCATGCTTTGGCCTCTTAAAGTATTCGTCAGCTTCATAAACACCATAAGAAAACTAGCCTGTGAAGATAGAAACTACACACGGGAATTGATTTGTACTCATCAAATAGTTGGAATAATAGCTCGTATACATTCGTAAGGAAGAACAATATGGATTCCGGCACGACGTTTTCCAATTTTTCACCACATTCTTCGGAGTTCCGCAAATCTTAATAGTGTTTAGTTTAAAAAAAATTGTTAAATTTTCTTTCTGCGACACAACATCGAAATGTAAAAAGTCGGGGGGTCATGATTTTCATATTGATAGGGTGGCAAACGTTTTGTGATCTTTGCAGACTGTTTCCAAACTAAGCTACCTTTACGATGTGCCAGGTAAATATGGCTACAATTTCGAACATCCTTCCCATTAAAGTGCTAATGAATTCTTAGGGATGAAGTACATAAAGATGACCTCAGAATGGTCAAAGCCTTAAAGGCAGGCCTTTAAGGCTTTAATAAAACCTTTAATTACACCTTCAATGGGATAAATGGAAAGTAATTTCGATGTAGGGGTCATATTCGCGTCGGGATCGCGAAGTATTCCACCTATCATATTAATAACTATTAACAAAACTTTACCTGCATTCCTAGCAGATGTGGCTTGCAAATAATGATACAGGCAATGGATATATTCTAACAGTGCTGGGAATACAATTGCGTGGTTTCGAATACCAAGGAATTTCTTGAACACATCCAATACCGCTGCTGTCACTGGATTCAACCTTTGCGTTTGAGAATCGTCTTCGTCTGTAGAATAACTCGAAGACGTTTTGACGGTCAAACTGAGGTCGTGAGATGTGCTCACCGCCTGAAATTATAAAGTTAGTTTTAAAAATTTTTGAGAATAGTACATCCAATATTTTAGGCATAGTTAACACACCGTTTACATAAACTACCATACAACTGATCTGTAACAGTTTATCAAAAGCTTTAGGAATAGTTTAAATAATCCATATAGAGGTTCAAGTTGTAATGTTCAAAGCCATATAATGTTCAAGGACATACCAAACTGATATAGACTTCAGAATTTATTCATTCCAAACAAATCTAGTTTTCAGTTTATTCTAGAATGTTTTAGAACATATCAGATTTCTCTACCTTTCGAATTTATTAAACTGAGTCATTTTATGTTGGGAAACGATAAAACAATTTTCGGATAGGACTTTAATGTAGCAAAAAATGTTACATCCTAAAACACTAAATATCGTACCTTGAGGGCACCAAACAACGGCTTCCAACCGCTTCCGATATCCTGGGGACATTCTTCCATAAAACATCCCAATATGGACACAATAGATTCTTGAGTTTCAGCTTTGCATACATCAGAGCACAGAACGCTCTGAAACGCCGAAAATAGGTCTTGGTTAAAACTGAAGCGAGCACTTGTTCCCGTGCTTGAATCCTCAGGTTGTAGCAGGGCTTTTGCGCAGTCATGGATATAATTCACCGCCAGTCGACTGACTTCGTCCGGAAATTTGGCGAAGGATGCCTTAAATAGGATTAAAAATATATTACCGTGTTCTTTTCTACAATCACGATTAGTTGAAAGAATGCACGTTTGAATTCACAACAAATACCCAAAACCGATCAAAGGACTTTGCTTGGCAAGGAGTCACAAATTCAAAGGCGGGAATTCAAACGTGCATTCTTTCAACTAATCGTGATTGTATATGTTTGTCGGTTTATTAGTGTCGGTCCAAAATTAATGTTTGAATGATTGGCGTTCTGTTTTGCCCTCTTTAGAAGGGGGCTAGCTCAAATCTGATATTTCTAACCCGCTCTAAAATCGTATTTTAGGCAAGCATGACAACGGACCGACCTTTTGCCCGGTCTGGTCGACCCCCCGGTCCGGTCCGGTCTACAAAAGGTCAAAAATTTTTCGCGGCGCTACCTTCGGTAGCGCCAAAATTTTTTCGCATATTGGCATCTAAATGTGTTTTTAGGGTATTTCGATGCGCTGATTACGAATCTGCAATTAGTTTTTTCATATCCAGTCGAGAATTTCAATTTTTGGACTAAAATAACCAATTTTGGTCAAAAATTCGCATTTTTCGCCCAAAACGGCAGTTTTTTATGCGCTACGATGGAACCGATTTGCCTAAAAACGCCCTTTTCCTAACTCCCACACTTGGTATATTGTTTTCTAAGAAATAGAGGTCGAAGTTTATTTTCGAAACCGAATTTCATAAGAGAAAATAACATACAAACAGCAAAAGAGCGCCGCAAGCGAAAATTTTGGAAAAATAGCAAAATGGAATAGAAAATGGAAGGAAAATAGCGCCGCATGCAAATTTTTTATAAAAATAGAGTTGTTTGCCAAAAATTTGCATTAAAAATTTTTTATATTTCAAAAATTTCAAATTTTTTTCTCGGCGGCACCCTTCCGGGTGCCGCCGAATGCATTCTTAGGGGTGCTTGTTTAGTTTTGGTCGGTCCGGTTTGGTCCGCCGGACCGGCCACCCCCCGGTCCGGTCCGGTTGTCATGCTTGATTTTAGGAGTGCTTAGCAATATCAGATTTGACGTTAGATCAGCTTAAAGATAATAATTTCTTAGTTTCAAACGCCATAATTCTCGGACAGTGTTTCAAGACAGGAGGCGAAATAAATATTGTTTACCTCAAGGCTTTTCCAAACTATACCTAAATAATAAAGTTTTTGCCCAAAATGAGCATTCTTGAGGAGATAAAGAAAAGGTCAATAGTGAAATTTTCCTGCGGTATCGATGGTGACTTCCCAAAGAATCTTAATTACGCACCTCAACAAGATGATCCTTTACACTCATCCAAGTCCTCATCAAGTGAATTAAGTGACGATCCTTGATCCCACAAACAAGTTGGTTCATACGCTGTAAGAATATACATGAAGTAGTGATGAGACTCTCCGACGGCGATGAAACATCCGAATATTTGAGGTTGTTCTCGTTGGCAGTGATTAACGCTTCCAAAAGAGTGCAAAGCGATGGAAGGCTTAGCTTGGTCGGAGCTTCCTCGAAGAAACTGAAATTTCGTGTTTGTTCTTTCAACCACACATTTTACTCGAGCAACAATTTACCTGTCGATTTCAAGAAGCAACTCATCCAACACTTTGCCCATTGTTGAGGCGGAAAGCTCATGTTGCGGACATTTTGAAAGCAAATCTCTCAAAGAAATATGAGTCTCGGACACTGATGATGTATCAAAATTTGTTTGCTGCTTGATCGATTGGAAAAGGTATCGCTCGAGTTCTGATACATATTCGACGCATCTGAAATCGGAAATTTAATGAAAGTGAAATTCAAAAGTATATTGCATCTTTATGCAAGTAAAAAACTAAGCAAAAATGTATTCAGTTAAATTTGAATAAAAAAGCCACAGGAAAAATCCCCAAGTAAGCGAAAGCTGCCAGTCCGTGACCTGGAAAATTCAAATTTGAATTACCGCCTTTTGGCATTCTGTATTTTTGTCCGTAAGTTTTTGTCCCCCTTTTTCGGGGAGGCATTTTTAGGGGTGTATATTTTTGTCCGTAAGGTTTTGTCCCCCTTTTTCGGGAAGGCATTTTTAGGGGTGTATTTTTTTGTCCGTAAGGTTTTGTCCCCCTTTTTCGGGAAGGCATTTTTATCTGTTATCTTATCTTTTTGTTACAGAGATGCATACTGATACACCCTGGAGTCCAGTGGTCGGGCGCGGAGCGCCCGACCCTCCCCCTTGGAATGTGAGGGAACTTAGATCACAAAAGAGTATACCCCAATCTTACCCCATAAACATTACGAGCCACCGCAGGTGACGAGCCAGTCCTGTGGTCGGGCGCGGAGCGCCCGACCCTCTCCCTTGGAATGTGAGGGAACTTAGAACATCTACTCCCGAACAACCATTACTCACGAACAACCCAATCTGACCGCTGATGGCGGTGCGCGAAGCGCCGCTGATGCACGCTAACCGCTTCCTAGCGAAGTAAGGGCCGCGAAGCGGCCCCACTTCGCTAGTTTATATTAAACTCAATCAATAGTCCTGAATTCCATTTCCAATTTGGCTTCTTAGTTTGAAAATCTAGGGAAAAATTGGAATTTTCAGTTCTCATACCGATACTAACTGGATGACTTTTTACTAATTTTTTGTGTATATATTGGGTTTCTAAAATTTGACAAGGCAAATAAGTAACAAGCTAAGCAAAACAAATGATATTCAAACGATATACCTCACGACATATTTCCACACATTATTAGCAAGACTTCCGCTTTCAATCGCTCCCGTTAGAATCAAGTCAATAGCTTTCGCGTCAGTGCGGTTCAATAAAGTGGCCAAAGATTTCTTAGAAGCCGAATCCTTTCCCGAAGCCACCAGTTGCCGTAACTCTTCCAATTGACACACTTCTTCAGCTAGTCTGGAAAGTGGTTACAGTTATAACTTTTCCGATCCTGATCAACCAAATTACAGGTAATTAAAGAATCTTAGTGGATGACGTAATGACACCTAGAAATCATCTATAGGTCAAATGGTGTTTTTGTGTGACGATTAGTTTTCATGTGGCGGTTTTGCAGTCTTGCTAGATTCACAAACTTTTTCGGTTGTTACCAACATTATACAAGGTTTTATAATTCTTGTACCTTAGGCGTAGTTTTGCCAGGTGTTTGGAAATGCGACAATTTTTAGGTCAATTTGCCGGAAAGATAAATGCCTTCAAAAACTTTTCCCATTAGGCAAAATTATCCCAAACTTACGATTTGCTAAGTTCTTTAACCCAAATTTTTTTCCAATTTCATGCCTAATTTCATGCAAATGACGTCATAAACCAAGGCAATTCAAGAAACGTCCTTAGAACATTTATAATTCTACTACCATCGAATGTCGACGGTTGTAACTGTGAATTTTTGAACGAATCCCAGGACTCACAGGAGAACTTATCCAGAAGTAGGTAAGCACAAGTACTAACCTTTTATAGAGCCAGCACATTTCCTTGTCCATGCCAAAATGGAGCAAAATGGCGCACAGCGATCCCATACAGTCCAACGTTAGTTCGGCTCCGTCCACCAGGATCTTCGAAGACTCTGACGCCCCTTTTCTTTCTTGAATTCGAGGCGAAAATCGAGTCAGGATCGCGAGAAGTGAACTCCAACACGACGCTATTTGATGTTTGATCCATTCTCCAACTAAAATATAATTTTTGACAAAAGAGTTTTTGAAAGTACCATTAAAAGGATGATGATGAGTTTTCCACTTCTAAGACAATATGAGAACCGGTAAAATTTTGTAGTGAACAATGAGTGAGTTTGCGTAAATTCAAAAAGGCAAAATGGATAAATTCCAAAGGTAATTTAACAAATAATTATTGTGGGCTAGAAACAAGCGCAGATCAAATTTTTTGTTACACAACGATAGCTCCATAGCTTAGAGAACAGATTTCAAATCTCAAAAAAATCGAGAATTCCAACCCGTATTTTTGAAGACGTTTGTAAATTCGTCTGCAGTTTCATTTGGATCGGCTGGTTCAACGCTTTCAGTGGAAATCGGCCGCTTATTTAAACCATCGTACACTAAATTTTCGTTACATCAACATCAATTATAGTAACGCAAAAAATCTTACTGTCAATAAGACGTCCAAAAACTCCTGTATTCGATTCTTCCAAAAAGGATGTACCATCATCCGATATATTGTCACATATTTCGCTTAGCCAAATTTCATCGACGCAGCCGTGACCTCCACGAACTTTTGAAAGAATACAACTCTGAAAGATTCAAAATTACTTTGAAATTATGACAAAAGCTCATTTTTAGAATTAGTCTCAAGGAATTTTGCTTGCAAAAAGATTTTGTTTGCCTATTCGTATTCAACAATGAAGGCAATGTCAATTGATAGCGAGAATTTCGGAAAGCCTTGATTTTGCCAGACTATAAAGTTTGTATGTCTAAAATTAAGAGTCTAAAAGTTTTTGGTTACCTTGTCCATGTGAGCACCTCGAGAGGTTCTCCATAGATAGCTCAAAACGGCATATGCGGTGAGATATATGACATCCGGACAAAAAATAGCCAACGCCTCTTGCTGAGCGTCACCTTCGAGATCTTGGCATATGCCTAAAACATATGGTAATTTACGTGGAAACTACTTTCTCATTTTTATTTTATAAAACATACTCTCAGAAATTTTGATGGAGAAAGACTGTATTTGGCGATCAATAGAATCCAAATCAGATAAATTACACCACTGCGCAACGTTTGCCTGAAATTCGGTCAAGAACAAAGTTGCGTTTGAATGCTGTGAAGAATTTTCCGAAGCTGGAGCTTTTTTGGTCACAACGCGAATGGATCGATCGCTGGCATCTAAACTTAAAATGTACTTCATGACAGTGGCGTATCCAGGATTTTCTCTTCGGTATTCTCTCAAGAAAATTTTCATTTGGAGTACCCACAATTTAACGTAAGATACGCATGTTTTGGGGAGTCGCCCTTTATATCTCCTTCAATACAGTTCTTGGTTGCATTATTCTACGGTTAGATTTTTACCTGAATCTTCACTGATGCCCTCATCGCTTGACATGCTTTTTAACTGCGTTTTCAGTCCCTGGAGGAAGTTCTCGCTAAAGTCATTGGACGTGTACTGTATCTCGTTTGTTATTATATTCTGCATTGTGGACAACTGAAAATATTTTTGTTTTTCAAAGATTTTCGATCAACATAAATTTTATAGAAAAGGTACTCTCAGATTAGAGTGCTCACCAATAGGCGAATCAACTGGGGTGTTGAAAATTATTAATCTTAATTATATGTATGGCTTACACAGTGTATAATCAGGTAATATAATACATGATACATATACTCTACCATATGACTCATTGCTAGTTCTCATTTTGCCATGTGTTCAAAAAGATAGTGCTTCGTTTGAAAATCGTACCATAGCATGCAGACTCCTGACTGCCTCGACACTGATTTCGGGAGTGGAAGTGCATTGGCTGCACTCTTCCAAGGACTCCAATTGGAATAACCAAAATGACTGATCAGCAGCGGTCAAATCCAATAAATCCGAGAGTCTCGCCGTACTTGCGTTCATCTGAAATTGTGAATTCAGTGAACCTCGTACAATCTTCTACAATTCTTGAATAATTTACCCTTTTTATCAATTTGAGAGCTTCCAGTCTTTTGCCACATGGTGGGTTTAGGAGCGATGTACGAAGCAGTTCTGATAATAATCTAAGCTCGTCAGACGCTTCTCCGTTCTCATACGGTACAACCGCTGATTTGGCAAAGAGACGAATAATTTGTTCCACCAATCTAAATAGTACAAATGTAGTGAGTGAGGGCGTAAATGCTACTGGGGTAGAAATTCTAAAAATCAGTTCCAAAGAAAGTTCCAGGTTTTTCATTAGTTTTAAACGCTTTACATAAATCAAAACGGGTACTATATCAAAAAAATGAAAAACTCACTGATAAAATGAGCGCGCAGTCTCAGGTGTTGCGAATATTGAGGAGGAATGTTTCGGCTTTTTGTCAAATTTGATAGGCGCGAGCCGGCTGAACTTCTTGACTATTGGCGCAAGTTTGCTTGTGGACACTGGTGATGAGTTTTCCTTGTCTTCACACGCCTGGAGCATGCAAATTAACGTGGGAATCAGTTCGGCTCTGAAAATAAAAAGTTATAATACTCGGCCAAACTAAATTGTTAAAAGACAAACTTTAATAAATTCAGTAACGGCGGGTGTCTATGGAAATTGAGTGGCTGGGCACTGAGAACGCTGTACAGTCCATCCAAAGCCAGTTGCAACTCATCGGCGTTCGCTTTTTCACAGGTAGATAGGCTGCCGGAATTCAACTTGGAGGAAAGAATGTGATTCAAGAGCGAAGTGGTATCCGTCAATACCGCCAATTCTTCCTGGCTTCCGGGCAACTAAAAGGTCAGAGATCAATATTCAAATATGCTAACAATTTTGCACAAATTGCATGATTTGCTATAATGCACCTGGGGATATCTTCTACCTAGTATTGTAGTATTCGGGGTAGGAGGTAAATTATAATATGCCAAACGCCCCAACATATATATTTACACCAGGCAAACAAAATTATGGCTAAATAAAACACATACAGTATCGGCCTGCTGATTCAAACAGTACGAGTTGAGCATTTGTGTGAGAGCAGCTCGTACAGCCAACTTGACGGCTGGGTCCTCAGAGGCAGAAAATGTTGTAGAGCAAATCTAAAGGTAACAAAATTAATGATTGGCTATCTGCCTGAGTGTCGGTTGTGCTTCGTTCTCAAAAGAAAGATTAGACTCAGTCGATTGATTCCATGCGTGCCCTATCTCAACACGAAGTATTCGTAATCAGTGGATTTTTATCATAATATTGAGAGTTTATAAAAATTAGCATAAAAATTTTCAGATCCGGATAATTGTTTCGAGATATAGAGCCGCAATCGAAAGATAGCTTAGCTTTCCTTTGAGTGATTCTTAGTATTTTTTAGAAATTTTTACAGAAAGAACCGAATTTCCTGTACGAAGATCCAACAATGGCCGATTTATATTTCCTTTTTTACATTCATATATTTGAGTTCACCTGCATAGCTCCGAAAACATTTGATTGCGATATTTTGAAGTCGTTCGAAGAGATCAATTGAACAATAACTGTCAAAACCTGGCACTGCACCTGACTGCTCCAAGAGCAAACAGGCTCCAGGCAGGCCAGCATTTGGCAGCTCATTGTGTCTGCTTCTCTGCCCGTTTGTTGATCGCATGCAAGGAGAGGGTCTCTCAGCACCAATTGCAGACCTTCGATTGCCAATTGACACAGTTTTGGTTTGCTAGGGCCAGGATGTGACAATACAAGCGCGAAACATTGGAAACATTTCTGGCGGGTTTCGTGAGCGTTTGATCCTAGCTTTTTGGTCACGGACTCTGAAATAATTCACTGAAAATTGTCAAGAAAAACGATTCAGAACAAACGATTGTGAAAAATAAAGCGAAATCATTTCCTGGAAATGTTAATATTTCCTTGGACGCACATACTTGGCGTAAGTTTTTTGATGAACGTTGCTTCTTCTGTTTCCATCATAAAAGGAATTTGAATCCGGAAATTTGAATACCTAATCTTTTCTAGGATTATTATTCAGTAGAAAATTCACTCACCTTTCGCAGTTTGAATAGCTTCCGTAAGGCCATTGACTGATTTTGCCTCGGGCACGTTCCCGAACCGATTCAATAACTGTTCCATCGTCAAAATATCATGCAAAATACTTTAAAGCTATATCTTTTCTCTAAAAATGACGAATTTTCTGCAGGAAAATGAGACGCTAAGTATTAAATTAACGCACGCAAAGGACAAAATCTCTCCGTTTGCAGAGCAGAGAGAACGGAAAAGAATTCCTAGAGGCCTGAGGCATTCTTGACAAGCCCGGGCAATGCTGAGAGACATACATGGCTCGTGTGTGTGCCATAGAATCGTGCCGCCTGGGTTCGCCGGCATTCTCTCTTTCGAGAATGTCAAACGAGTGTCGTGTGAGGCGAGAGTGAAGTAGGGATCAATAGAAATGCCGCAATAGAGTCGTGGAAAAGAGTCTGCTTTGCACTCATTTTAGGTTGGTTGGGGCTTTTCCAATTAAAGCGAGTGAGTGGTAGAAAATTTAACAGTTATTTTAATTCGCTATAACTATAAAAGCAAACTAAAGGAAGAATTTGAGAAAACCTCCAATTCTGCTGGAAAAAAAGAGCTAACTTTCTTGGAAATAATATTAACGAGCATATTTTTCGGAAACAGGTTTATGGCGACTCGAAACTTGAAATTTTTGGATTCTTAACCGCCCACCAGAGCGTGCCTGAAAACATTTGTCATTTTTTATAGCTTTGCAAATTTTTCTCAAGAAGAAAATTTTGAAATTTTCGAAATATTCAGTATTTTTATTTTTTATGAAATATTTTTTAGAAGATCAGCTAAACTAGAAGAGAGAACGTCGCGGATATGGTGTGGTGGAACGCCGTGGTCGAGCGCCGTAGTCGCTGAGTTATGCCCCTGGCAAAAGTCGAGATTCTAGACTTTCGGTGACCCAGAACTCATAACGTCATTTGTCCGGAACCTGAAATCTGGGGAATCGACTCCCCGTAGTGAGAGCTATCTCCACTGAAAAAATCAGCTGGAACATCGCGAGGATTTTCGACTTTCGGTGAATCATAACTTCCGGAAAATTTATGCTCCGGCACCGATTTTGGTATCATTCGTCTTGTCTTTAGCTGAGGAGCATTTTGAGCTATTACACACCCCGATCCGTGAGAAAAATTTTTTGGAGATATGCACAGTTTTGGGTTGTTAGTTAGAGGGGAATTCACGTAATTTTGCCTGCAGCGCTATCTATCCAAAAAATTTTTCCCCAATATTCAATGACAGTTGTCCAAAATTGCTGAATTTTTGTTACAGTCTGGGGGTTGCACCAGGCCCCGCTGCTTTAAAGTAGACATTCAGTTAAGGTAGTGCTACAATCAGGGGATATCCTTGATTTATAGGATATCCTAGCTTTATAGGACAACTTATGAAGGAAAGTATTGACGATAAAGTGAAATTACTCAAAAATTTTCGTTGGCGCTGTTTTTCTTAATTGCTTTCATCAAATTTTGGACTGTACTAAACTATTAGCCCTCGGCGCATTTTTGAATGCTGTGACCGGAATAGCTTTTATAGTAGCTAACAGTACCAATTTGAGCAAAAATTGTCGCTAATTTCCTTTCATTTTCCATTACAGCTCACTACTCTCTAAACATATTTTTAAACATATTTACATAAATACATTTCATATTTTGGTATGTATTTAGTGAAGTCATCAACTTTTCACCGTTTTCTATGCATCTTCACTTCGCTCTGTGAAGAAACTGAGCGCTTATTTTCACCGCGGCGCAATAATGCCGGATTAGTAACTCGCCGCTGCCTTCTAATAATTAACTGTAAATTTTAGCTAAAGTTAGGTTAACAGCACTCCAGGCAGGAGAGTTGTCCTGAATTATAGGGCAGTATGGTTTAGAGAGCCTCTAACGTACTGGACACGTGTATCGGGTACCAAAAGAAGAGTGACAGACTATTCTTCACTTTTTACCTCTATACAAAAGTAAAGAGAGAGTATCTTGTGTGCAGACATAAATACAAAAGGTCTGGTTTGGATCTTTGTGTAAGATTGATTAGCGTGTCGAAATCTCAAAACACATTTTGCAAAATCAATTCCGTTTATTATTTTATTTATCATCATAAAATCGATCGTTCTTAATCGCGAATCGCTTTACTGTTGATTCTTTATTTAAATTCCGGGTTTCTCTTCATTTCCATTCAGTTCGCTTCCACTCTATTCTCATTATTCATTTTAATACAGTTTTATTTTTTAATTAGGATCGAATGCCGTTGTACATTAGTTAAACTACTAGGGGTCCAGTACTGGCTACGCCAGTAGCAGAGTTCACCTTCATCCCAACTCTCTTCCCTCAAAGGCTTGTTCGGGAGTAACCTTTTTTGGGGCTAGTCCGGGATGAGGGCCCTAGGCCCTCATCCCGGAGAAATAAGCACTGGTAAGAATGACTCTCCGAAAAATTCGGGACATAAAAAAAAAGCACTGGTAAGAATGACCCTCTCGAAAATTCGGTACAGAGAAAAATAAGCACTGGTAAGAATCGCATTTTGAATAAATTTTGTCTAAAATTTGTCTAAATTTAGCCAAATTTTGACTTGAAATTCGGATTCCCCGTAAAAAGTTACTCTAAAAGGTACATTTCCAAATTAAGCACCCCTAAGACTGCACCTCTGAAAAATCGATTAAGCACTGGTAAGAATGACCCCTAAATTTGACGGTACGGACAGTACTAAAATACTAGATAGAAGAATTTCATTTCAGTGGAAATGGTAGCATTTTAACTAAGTAGACAGAAAACGCAGAAAATCATTTCCCATCTCATTTGTGCGAAAACCTGCCACTCCGTTCCGAGCCGGTCGGGCTGAATTTTCCGGTCCGCACCGTACCGGCCCGAGTTCCCTTCCCCTATTAAACTCGGGCCATTTTACGGATCGCGTCAATGTTAAAAAACTAGTACTTCATTAAGTAGTTAGCATCATTATTAACTGGAATCAATATTAACTATAACACAACTTCTTTAGGTGTCAGTAGTTTGTAACTTCAGCATTCGTGTGTTATGAATACCGTAATCTATTTGATACTACTCATCACTTTTAATCAAGTAATTGCACCATCTGAAACGGAAGACGGCAAATTAACGACAATCGGTAAGTGGCTTTCCGTTATCAAAATCAGTACTAAGCATTCCTCTGTGGATAATCCCCCTTAATAGAAATGAAACGGACGTTTGGTACCCGCAAATGTCACAAAATGTATCTGGCGATCCAGACGTCAGACCGGGGCAAGTGAGGTGTCATTTGAAAGCCCTGAGGCTGTAGGTCCCGAATATGATATTTGCACCCAAATTTGAATATTTGAATTCGCGCCAAAACCGAAAAACGTGTTTTTAAGGGTTTTGGCTATGGGAAGTGGTGTTTTTTATGTTCCCAATCGATTTGCGAGGCAATTCTGGACCACTTTGCTTTTTACACTTTTTGATTTGGTCATTTTTTGAAAATTTTCTGGAAAAAAGCCACTTTTTGGCCAAAAAATGACATTTTTGAAACCAAAGCATCTACGGGGCTGATTTTTGGTACCCGGGGGTTTTCCGATGCGCTGATCACGAATCTGACGTCAGATTCGAGGTCTGTTCTCACGAGGTCGTGTTATTCTCGCGAGGTCTCTCACGAAGTTCCGAAGCATCTACGGGGCTGATTTTTGGTACCCGGGGGTTTTTGGTAACCTGGGATAGCCCGTATACTCCCAGGTTAACCTGGGATAGCCCGTATACTCCCAGGTTAACCTGGGATAGCCCGTATACTGGGATGGCCCGTATACTGGGATAGCCCGTATACCCCCAGGTTAACCTGGGATAGCCCATATACTGGGATAGCCCGTATACTGGGGTGGCCCGTATACCCCCAGGTTAACCTGGGATAGCCCGTATACTGGGATAGCCCGTATACTGGGATGGCCCGTATACTGGGATGGCCCGTATACCCCCAGGTTAACCTGGGATAGCCCGTATACTGGGATAGCCCGTATACTGGGATGGCCCGTATACTGGGATAGCCCGTATACTCCCAGGTTAACCTGGGATGGCCCGTATACTGGGATAGCCCGTATACTGGGATGGCCCGTATCCTGGGATAGCCCGTATACTCCCAGGTTAACCTGGGATAGCCCGTATACTGGGATGGCCCGTATACTGGGATAGCCCGTATACCCCCAGGTTAACCTGGGATAGCCCGTATACTGGGATAGCCCGTATACTCCCAGGTTAACCTGGGATAGCCCGTATACTGGGATAGCCCGTATACTGGGATAGCCCGTATACTGGGATAGCCCGTATACTGGGATAGCCCGTATACTCCCAGGTTAACCTGGGATAGCCCGTATACTGGGATAGCCCGTATACTGGGATAGCCCGTATACTCCCAGGTTAACCTGGGATAGCCCGTATACTGGGATAGCCCGTATACTGGGATAGCCCGTATACTGGGATAGCCCGTATACTGGGATAGCCCGTATACTGGGATAGCCCGTATACTCCCAGGTTAACCTGGGATAGCCCGTATACTGGGATAGCCCGTATACTGGGATAGCCCGTATACTGGGATAGCCCGTATACTCCCAGGTTAACCTGGGATAGCCCGTATACTGGGATAGCCCGTATACTCCCAGGTTAACCTGGGATAGCCCGTATACTGGGATAGCCCGTATACTCCCAGGTTAACCTGGGATAGCCCGTATACTGGGATAGCCCGTATACTCCCAGGTTAACCTGGGATAGCCCGTATACTCCCAGGTTAACCTGGGATAGCCCGTATACTGGGATAGCCCGTATACTCCCAGGTTAACCTGGGATAGCCCGTATACTGGGATAGCCCGTATACTCCCAGGTTAACCTGGGATAGCCCGTATACTGGGATAGCCCGTATACTCCCAGGTTAACCTGGGATAGCCCGTATACTGGGATAGCCCGTATACTGGGATAGCCCGTATACTGGGATAGCCCGTATACTCCCAGGTTAACCTGGGATAGCCCGTATACTGGGATAGCCCCGTATACTGGGATAGCCCGATAGGATTACTTACGAAGTGGCTAGAAGCAGCTTAATGCGCGTCAGCGCATTCAAATACAGAAACGCTTATCACACGTAACCACAAACAAAGACTCCACCAAAAATTTATAAATTTATTTTTTTACTAGCGCCGAAGGCGCTAGTAAAAAATTGCACCATCTGAAACGGAAGACGGCAAATTAACGACAATCGGTAAGTGGCTTTCCGTTATCAAAATCAGTACTAAGCATTCCTCTGTGGATCGGCTAAAATGAGTACAAATCTCGCACTAGGCTACGGCTTTTGGCTTCGAGGCCATAAAATCACAGGATTACTACCATGACTTCGGGCTAAATATAGTTGGATGAATTCTCGGGTCTTCGACCATTACCTCCCATATCAATGCACTTTGGGTTGTTATTAGGGTTCGATCCCCCCCGCCGGAGGCGGGGAAGGGGGAAATCGGGGAACAGCATCGGCGGGGAAGGGGGATCCCCGTTCCCCGAGGGGTCCGGGGGAGGGATCCCCGGGGAAATGGGCTTTTTTCAATTTTTTCACATTTTTTGCCCATTTCAAATTTTTGCCCTTAATTAGCCATTTTTTCGGTTTTTAGTTTATTCTTTTGGCCTTTTTGGTCATTTTTTCATGTTTTTGCTCATTTTTTCGTAATTTTGACAATTTTTTACTGTTTTTGTTCATTTTTTCCAATTTTCGGCCACTTTTCCGTGGTTTTGTTCATTTTTTTTCTAATTTAGACCATTTTTCACATTTTTCGTCATTTTTTCGAAAAATTATATAGAAAAATCGGGGTAAAAAACCGCCGCGGGCAAAATTTTTTGAAAAAATTGGCTTTCTCTTTAAAAATTCACTATAATAAATCATTGAAATAAATTATATAAACTATATATTGAAAATTCCACAAATTTCTGGCCCAAAATTTTGGAAAAACCATGAGACGTAATACAAAGTCAGAGACAAACTAGCGCCGCAGGCGAAAATTTTTTAAAATTAAACATGCTCAGAGGAAAATGACTCATTTTTCTAAATAATATGCAGTCGCGATTTTATTGTGTTTTCATAATAAATTCTATTATTCTACCTGAAACATTCGTTTTAATGACGCCAGACAACGAAACAATATGTAATCTTTTTGAATAGCTTTTCGAAGAAATATTCGAATGGGCACAGAGAGTAGTATAAAACATAGTGGGGTCTGGGGGCGATAGCCCCCAGACGGTGAAGAAAATTTGAGAATTGGGGTCAACTTTCTTTGAAAAATTCGAATATTCGTCGAAAATTTCCCAAAATTTTCGCCGGCCGCGCCCTATCGGGCGCGGCCGGATGCATTCTTAGGGGTGCCTGTCTGCCTTTCGGGTGCATTCTTAGGGGTGCTTGTCATTTCCCCGTTTTTCCCCGTTCCCCGGGGAACAGCACGCGGGGAAGAGGGATCCCCGTGGCAAACAGGGAACGGGGAAAAACGGGGAAAACGGGGAAGAGGGATCCCCGGGGAACGGGGATCCGGGGAACGGGGATCGAACCCTAGTTGTTATCTTGCAAAAAAATTTGACACAGAATTTGAAATTAGAATAATTGTAAAATACAAATGTGCAATTTCAGCTAAGATTATTCTGAAATGGAACGGTAAATTGAATGATCTGTTTAACCGGTGGCTCGTTGCCATCTCCCAAGCCTGCAATAAAATTGTCTATAAACCGGATGGCGAGACCCGATCATCGGTTGTTGATAAAATGCATATACTCGCAATGCAACTGAATGCTTACCTAAAAAGCTTGCCAGATTTCAACAAACTCTCGGACGAAGAAAAGACTGCTGCCGGAAAGGACTTGGTGGAGAAAGTCAAGGAAGTGAGATCGCCGCTAAGGAATTTTGCCAAAATTTTGAGAAAACAGGCAAAAAATCCGCCACCGGTGATTACATCTCCAGGTATTTTGTGATATTGTTTTAATACATGAAAAATTCAGTTAGACTTAATTTAAAGTTTTGGCTATATTATGTGGGCTATCACAAGGTGACCCAGCATGATAGAACCTAAAATTCAGTGTCAGACACGCCCATGGTCCGTTAGGGCGCAATTGACTCAGCAGCCTTTCTCTGATAAGCAGAGAGGAAAGAACATCAGGTAGTTCACCTAAAGTCTTGAGCCTAAGTGATTTGCGCCGGAAAACTCGCCCGGAAACTCGTGAAGGCGAGTTTCCAGAAATCGCCTTCGCGAGGCGGATCGCCTCGCGATCCGCCTTCGGCGCTCCCGCCGTATATAAGTCCTAAGCCTAAAAGTAAACCCTTATAAGGGATTCATGGGCTAATGCTAGAGAGAGTTTAGAAAAAAATAGAGGGAGATGGCTTCTAAGTGCTGTTTTCCCGTCCGTTAACCATATGCGCCTTTAGAGAGGGAGCGTGTCTTCGGCAAAAGAGAGAGGTGGCTGAGGTTAGACGCTAAAGATTATGATCCTATTATAATAATTCACCATTTTAACCCTCTACCCCATTTCGACTGTTGAAATGTCAAAACGTGTATCGTTTCCGCCATTTTGACTGGGTGAACCCATATTTTGACTCAAATCCTGGATGCGGCATTGATATATAAACATCAAAATCATTTCATGGAAACTTTCAGCTATATTTAGTTTGTTTTTATAGCCGACAGTCCTCCAGTCATTCCGGATACGAATAATTCATCGGACGAAAAGGAGGATGAGCCAATAGCAGTTGAAGGAGAGCCAACGGCAGTGGAAGGAGAGATCGAGAGACGTTTGTCGGAGCCTCTCACCAAAGCAGAAAAGGAGTTGGTAGAGTTCAAAAAGAAAAATCTCGAGTGGCAAAGCGGAGACTTTCGATGGTATATTACTCGCTTTGTCGGCTTTCCAATCCATTTTCTATGGGGTATCACGGGAGCAGCATCACTTTTATTCGGAGGCGGTGCAAAAATAGCACAGTGAGTTCAAAGTTTATGTTTTGCCAGTCTATCAAAGCTAATCTATTCAAATGTTTAGCAATATCGGAATACCTGTGTTTCCAGGGTTGCTGAAATTAATCGTTGCAATTTTCGAGCAATTTGCCGGCTGCCTTGATATTGTTCTGTTCAAATCGGATCAAGGAGTGAGCCGCTATAGATGGAAACTTGACGGAGGAATGTCCTGGAAAGTTAGTAAATCCTCAGATCTCAAAGAACTTGAGGAAACCATACGATTCTTTACGATGAACGATCGGCATATCGAGAAATATAAAAAAGAACAAGCGAGAACCGGACGAAGCTAGGTAAAGCTAACAGATTAAATGGGAACAGGAAAAGGAAACAAGTGATACTTTTTTTCCAAAATGCGAATTTTCTAAATCTTGTGAAGAGCCAATTTTGTTTTGTGATATTTGAGTCAGAGTGTGTATTTTATTCGATTCTGATAGCATTTAAAAAATGGTCTTGCTCAATGTTTTTACGATTTTATTTCACCTTTATTCCTTCTCTGTCGTCAGGTCAAGTAGTCCAAGAATTTTTTGAGCCTCGATCAAAAAGTACGATCTATTATAAAGCTGGTAAAATAAAAATTTACTTTTGTTTCGCGTGCGAAAAAAATAAACAGGGTGTACTCAGAGTGATAGGAGACACGAAAATACACGATTTAAATATAACACACGATTCTAATGCAAGACCATGAGAGAAAAGCGACTAGGCGTGTCCTCGCTTAGGATTAACCCTTCATTTCCCAGTGTTCCAAATTTGGAACAATATCGATTTGCTGATTTCACAAAAAGAAAAGAAGCGAATGACTGTTTATTACACAAAGAAAGAGAGCGTCTATGAAAAAGCCGTGGCGGCCATGTTGTTTTTCACAAAGACAGCTCGTCTAAAATAGATCACATAGAAAAGAGAAATAAACAATGGCAGCCATCATGATTTTGATAAAGGCATCTCACCAAAAGGAAAGCTAATGGTAACGCAGACATTCTCCCTTTTTCTATGGCTCCGGCAATGAAGAGTTAAATCTTGAAGTGTGTTATTAATCCTTACTTGAAGTGTATTATGTCATGCTCCCATAACGATAAAAATTTTATTATTGCACCAACAAATCTTGAGCTAATAGGAAAGAATAGAAATAAAATTTGGCAGTTTTCAGTTTTAATTTCTGTAACATGAAACAAAAAGTTCAACAAAGTCCGACTGAGGAGAATATTTTCACGCGAAAGATAAACAGCATGACTAGGAAAGTTGATTCTTGTTGCCACTACGCTTGAATTTTTTCATTAGGCGCAATTTTTGTAGCTGTCTCCTTCGTTGACGCCGTAACATTAATTTTCGTAAGCGTTCTTTGGTATCTAAATGAGAAAAAATAAATAAAACACAATGTGCATACTTTCGCGAAATTAGTTGAATTTAAAAACCAAAACTAACTTTCTTGAGCGAAGAAATCGTTTGGCTCTTCATCCTCGGGCATGGGAAGTATGACCCCGGAAGGGTCTGTAGTGGTGCTCACTGCTTGGACGCTGAATATAAGATTAAAAATATTTTTCTTTGCACTCTTTATGACACCATAATTGGGCATTGATATTGTCCGAAATCCTTAGACTTGTTAAACTTTAGGCTTACTAGTAGGCCAAGGCTTGGCTTAGGCATAAGCGACCATTCAAAGTGGCAAACTCCATAATTATTTTTCGGATTTGATCCAGGAATTTTATAAGGATTATTCAGAAATAAGTCAATAAAAAGGCTGGTGTAAAATTAAATAGCGTACCGCATTGGATCAGGTGGCGCTGTTCTTCTCCACACAAGTTGCGGAGGTGGTTCAGAGTCTCCTGGTTGATCAACAATCGGGGCAAACACAGGTTGCGAAGTCGAAGGGCTCATAGTGGATTCCTCTACTGTAGTGGTCAAAGTTGTGTCAGGAACGAGACTAAAAACCAACTCCTCAGGTGTGGGCGATTCAGTAACTTCAGCCAGTCGAACGGTACTCGGCTCGATAATGACTGCGGGTTTGGGCGTATTTTTGCTAGTTTCCCGACGAGATGGAGGACTTTCTGGGCGAAATGGAGCAGGAACCGGAAGGTTTGGCAAAGGAGAAACATTTTGCACCTCTAAGATCTCGACTCGTTCGACATATGCTGCGCGATCGGTGGCGAATGATATCTGGAAAATTGAACTTATTACCAGGAAATCACTGTACATTGAATGTCAGAATTGCGAAGATTGTGACAAAGCTTTTTATTTTTGCGGCACATAACGGCTCAAATTTTGAAGGAGTGTTGCGTAAACAAATAATTGATCATGATATCCTCAAATTTAATCCCATAAGCTAAATTATTCAACCCACCCCGGGGCAATTAATCAATAACAGGGTCCTACCAAAACTGGATCCACGTTCGGATTCACACCATAAGCGGCTCTTTCTTGAATATTAGCACCTCCAAACATAACTTGGCCAACTTCTGTTCTGATCCTGGAAACATGTACGTCCAAATAATCCACAGCTCGGTCGGGATTGGCAATAGCGCTATTGACAAAGGTAAACCTAAAATGCAAATTTTATTTAGTAAAAAGCCAGTGAGGACATGAAAATAAAAACAACTATTTCAAAGACCATTCCAAACAATTACAAATAAATGATCTCCCAGATATAACTGAAATGTTTTTCTTTAAACATTTGTAACCCGATAATCTGATTGATGAACCAGAATCTTGAAAAGCAGCTGGAATAGTCGGAAATGGGTAATTTTTCCTCCGTTTCTGGCCTAAGCACTCGAAATTAAGATAAAAATCCACTATTTCGATTACTTCTTGTCAAAATAATGCACGTAGTCGAAAGTCCAGAGACTTAGTATTAATTTGAATAATTCCTTTAGAATATTCCAGAAAATATTTATGACAAAAATGGGAGTGTGGGATAATTAATAGGTAAATTTTTAAGAAATGCCAGAAAGTAATACTATAGCACAATGCTGACTTAGCACCATCGTCAGTCACAAAATTTGAAGAAGAGGAAGAAAACAGTTACACTTACGGATTCCCTGAATTCGATCCTTTTTTGCGCGAAAGCACTCGAAATCCGCCGCAGAGTTCTCTCCGGCGTCGCTTTATGTCGATGAAGGTTGCGCATACTTGTGACGAAGTGCCCGAATCAGACGATTTCAGAAAAGCGTGTCCGAATGCCTCATAATGGCCATCTTCGGAGTCCCGTTTGTCCAAGCTGATCCTATAAAGTTAACGTCACGCTTAGAAAATTTTATGAAAAACTTTAAGGTAATTTACCAATAAGCAATGAATGCGTTGTCGACGCCAAATGGCAGGAAATCAGCCACGGAGCGAGGCCGCTCAACCTCGCCGTTATAATGAACTTGCGTCCAATATTCTTCGCCAATCTGAAAATAAAAATTCAACGGATTTTGTCCTAATCTCGAGAGCTTGGGCCAAAATTCTCGAAATTAAGATAAAACTCTGTGATAGCATACATGGCCTTAATCGAAAACTCTGATTCTTAGCGTTCATTTGAACCGTTACTCACTTTTCCAGAATGTTCCCGAAAAGCGAATGAGATTACTAACCTTAAAATGGTATTTTCGGAAACTCAATGGGCTCCAGCGCATTCTTTTCTATCAACTCTGTATGAAGCATCTATAAATCCCGACCTAAGCCAAAGTTCGCTTAGTCTAAAAAATGGACAAACTCAATGGGATCCAAGGATTTCGAATCATCGTGTTCAAATTAGCCCTAAAACCTTTTTGTCATTACCTTTTTATCCGTAAAACTAAATTCCAACCAAGTCTGAGTGCTTATACTCTGCCCAAGTTTAAGCTCCATCGTTTTCTGGATACAGCGGAGTTGGATATAAAAGAAGAAACTGGGACAATTTGAGTTTTCGTCCAATGTTGTTTTCCTACATGATCGTTTTCCAACCAAACTAACAATTGCTAGTTTGGTACAAAGTACCCAAATTCGGGCATGTCGGTGAGGTAGTCAAATGAGATGAGCCGTGGCATTTATAGCCGCGGCCTACACAATCCAAAATTTTCAGCTCTCACTCCTTTTTTGAGTTGAGGTGGCAAAAGTAAAGAAGGAAAATTAAAACACCTCAAATTGGGTAATTGATCCGAAGAAATGCTGGAAAAACATTTTATGAATTGTGTGATTTATTTATAGGGTAGTGTGTGGCTGCATAAAAAGACCTTTCGCTGTGACAAAGTTAGAAACATATTATAACTGGGAAATTGCTGTCTGCCCGGTTAGAGACAAGTCAATGGACGGACCAAAAAGAGAAAGAAATTGACTCACCCATTTACAAAACGAGAATAAAACTGCTCAAAAATTTTGTCTTAATGAACGCCGAAGGCGAAATAATAAATTAGGAAGCCACAAATTAAGAAATTACTTACTAAAAAAAAGGAAAAGAGAACTGGAACCGAAACTCTGAAAGTCAAATTTTTTCGCTGAATGCATACTCAGAAAATATTAGGTTGTCCACAAAGTTTTGACACTCGAGGCAGGGTTTTTTACCGGAAAATCGAGGGTCCGGAAATTTTGCCCATTTCACCTATATAGGGGTTTTTTGATGCGGGGAATCAGAATTTGAGGTCAGATTTTAGTTGGTCCCGCCACGAAAATATGGAAAACCGCTACTTTCTTCAAAAAATGACCATTTTTGGCCAAAAATGGCCCAAAAATGGTCATTTTTGGCGCGATACGAAAAAACCAATTGCAGATTCGGAATCAGCGCATCAAAATACCCCTAAAAACACATTTTGCGATAAATCAGAAAAATTTTGATTTTTTTGACCACATGGTTTTGCCAAAAAAATCGATTTTTTGAAAATATGGAAATTTTTTCTGCAAAACATGTTTTTAGGGGTATTTTGATGCGCTGATTCCGAATCTGCAATTGGTTTTTTCGTATCGCGCCAAAAATGAGCATTTTTGGGCCATTTTTGACCAAAAATGGCCATTTTTGAAGGAAATAGCGGTTTTCTCAATTTTCGTGGCGGGACCCCTATATAGGTGAAATCGGCAAAATTTCCGGACACTCGATTTTTCAGTAAAAAACTTTGTGGACAACCTGATATGTCAAAATTGATTTGCCGAAATTTCGAGTCTATTTCCAAAGTTAGTTTTTAATATTATCTGTCCATCTGAATATCCATGGATGGGCGTTTAAATTTTGTTCCCTTGATGTGCAGGTTTGGCGTTGTGTATCAATTTATTAATTTAGGGTATTAATCTGATTATGATTTGTTATTGCATATTTTTATGAATAATGTTGCATTATCGGTCTGGAGATGACCAATCCTGAAGAAAATAATAATAATTTTGTGTTTTAACTCAACATTTCAATGAAAATTATATTGATTGTCGTACTGTAACCTTTCCACTCACGACCTACTCAACACGAACTCCCATTCTATCCATGCATATTCAGATGAACAGATAATAATATCAGGTCACAAACATGGTGGGGAAATTCGGCAAAATCAAAGAAAAGCTTAGCCGAGGTTTGCCGAGGACCATTCCGCTTGGACCAACCTCTGTTTAAACAATATTTTACAAATACCAGGATTTTAACGAAAAGCGAAAAAATCTGATTGTACCAATGAATAGAGCTTAAAAAGTTGGTATATAGTGGCATGATCAGATTTTGCATTTAGTTTGAAATATTTCGAGAAAAATAATTCGAGACAAATATTCTTCTCAATATTTCTCGAAATTTTCCCAACTAAATGCAAAATCTGATCATGACTAAATGTACAATCAGATTTTTTCGCTTTTCGTTAAAATCCTGGTATTTGTAAAATATTGTTTAAACAGAGGTTGGTCCCAAGCGGAATGGTCCTCGGCAAACCTCGGCTAAGCTTTTCTTTGATTTTGCCGAATTTCCCCACCATGGTCACAAATCGGAACCATGCGTTTATCCCGTGTACTATCGATTAGTAGCAACGCTCCCGTGTCTCACTTATTTCAACAAAGCCAAAAATGAACTTGCGCGTTTCGAACACAAAATAAGAAGAATAGTACCCACTTTTCATGGCCGTCAGTTCATCTGGTGGTTTGAAAAGAACCTATACTTGTAAGGCTAGAGATCAAAAACTTACCCAAATGGAAGAGCAAAATTGCAACACCAAAATTAGTAAGTTCAGCGCGATATATTCCCATCTCCACGATATCCTTAGAGACATATTTTATTCCAGTAATTAGAATAACAACATGAATACTGGGAACAGCCCATCAGCTTTTTGCATTATTTGAAAGCAAAGCAAAAAGTAAATAAAGTGCTGCTCAACGATCGCAAGGCAACAATTTCCCCAGGAATGATAAAGGCGTAAAATTCAAAGGACGCCTCGAAAATTGATAAGGCCCACTCCGGCGCCTCAATAAATAAACGAATTGTTCATAATTCGAACAAATTCCCAGTATTAACACATTTCTCGTGTACTTTTATGTTCAGCTAACCGCAACATGTAAGATTTTATGAGCGCAGTTTTATATGGAACCGATGTCAGTTGTTTCATTACACGTCCCAAATTAAGGGCAGAACATTTTCGGGTGTTTGAACTTAAGCTTGAGAATGATGGTCATTAGTAAGGACTAGTTGCATCGTAAGAGATAGACTTGATTTAGCCAAACAATCAATTTCTATCCCAGGGTTCTTATGGCCTAAGGGTGAAAGGGGCGAAAAGGTCACCAACTAAAAGAAATAAAAGGTCAAATTGTCTCAATTTCGGGGTTTCTACGCGTAAGAAACTTGTTTTTTGGACATTGAAACAAGATGAAAGGTTTGACTACTGAACTCAAAGGTATAGAAAGTATTGACATAAGCCCATTGACATTCAATTTCTGGGCACAAAAAATCCACCATATCCATAAAAAACGGTTCATTTTACATATGTAAAATTGTGGTTTATTAACATAATTGTTATTAACTGTAAAGTTAAACAAACAGAGATATATGACTTTGGAAACAGCAACAGAAAGCAAGTGAACAAGTGTGCAAGTGTAACGATGATTAATTAAGCAACAATGCAACATGTCGAATATTTGCTTTTAGAATTCAAGAGGTTCAGTTTTTAGCACAAACTTTCAGTTTCTATTTATTGTGTTATGCCTTCACTATAAACTGGCTCCAGAGTCTGGAGGTGTATTATATCGAGAGTCGACTCTAGAAGAATCAGAGATATTGTAGAGACAATGTCTTTGTTCCATCCAAAAATTTTGTCGAGACCAAGACATTTGGTACGATTGCCCACCAGACCAAAAGGTGTTGTACTTCTTGTATTTTTAATAATTACTAATTAGTTGCTGCTACTACAATAACGGTTCTAAGCGTCCATGCAGAGATTTTGACATTTACAAATTATATCCACCAACATTACATTCCTGATTTGCCATTTTCCTATTACTCACTCAATTACGAGACCAAAGACCTGTACAGTTTCCGATGGGGAAAAAATTTACGCCATAACTTTTTCGCTAAAAAACCGCTGAATTTTCGCATCTATTGGGAGAAGAAAATTTTGAGTTCATTATAAGTCTTATATAAATCTTTTGTAAGCTATAATTTGGTTTTCGGCCCCAGGCCAAAGGTTCTTTCCAATGAGATATTCGGCATAACATGGTTTGACTGTGTAGGCTTATATATTTTCCAATGGATGACTGAAATTACAATTTTTTCCATAGATTATTCATTTCAACAAACCGATCTGTCTGGGATGAAACAGTCCAGGACGCCACTCATTGTTTTCCGCTGATCGCCACTGAAATGCCAAATTTCTTTTCAAGTCATTGAAAGCCGGCGACCCACACGAAATTTCCTCTTGTCCCTGTAAATTCCGCTTATGTAAAGCCGAGGAGCCACAAGAAGAAGAGGAGTCGAGCACCATCCCCCTAAGTAGATGAGCCGCGTGCGTTTGTCTCGCCAAACCGCTCGCCGCATTTGTTTGATTTGGGTTCTTTTCATTAGACATTTCTCTGTCGCGTCCGTCTCTAACCTGGAAAAACCATCACACGAGAAAAGAAATGAGCGGGAACTGCACTCTCTGGGTGTTGTGTGGGTGCGGCCACTGGAAAAAGATTGGGAGTATCAGGGAAAACCGAGAGAAAACCGACGCCCCACACTGTTATATTTGTTCTCTGGCCACCGAGCTTAGTGCTATAACCTTTCATTGCTAGTCGTGTGCTTCCCTCCCGGACCTTTACCTGTCTTCGGAATTCCTTTGCTTATCGCGATAAGTGCTTTTAATGAATTTTCGAGATTATCGAGTGAGCGGATTAACTCTCATTTATCCGATTCTATGAAAGTGGTCGTAGGATTCTCGAGTTTTCATTCAGTTTTGAGCGTCCCAAAGTTGGCGTCGTGTTATTAAAAATAACGGTGATTTTTGATATGTTTTATATATCTGAACTTATACTACCTAGAAAATTTGTTACAATTTTACGTTGGGGATCTTATTTTAGAAACAAGGATGGGTTTGGAGAGTTGCATCCTGAATCGTTATCCTTTGAAGGAAATTGTGTGCAAAACAATATTAAGAGTCTAGGAATTTGAGTTGAGAAACTTGCCATTCGAGAATATTGAATATGGTGATAGCAATGCCAAAGTGCTTTGTCATTATGTAAATTTCTATCGGTTTGAACACGTTTTCTACGTCATTTGCCATACGAACCGCGCGTTTTTAAACTCAATATTCATTCCTAAAATCTCGGATTTCATGTCTGGAAAATTCTTTGTATTTACCAATTTTCTTTCGTTTTATGGTTGAATGCCAATTTACCTGAAAAGTTAGCCTCCTAGGTGGAGTCAAATCCTGCTTTCTTTCGATTGAACAAAAGTTCTTTTGTTCCGTAAATAATTTTGTAAATAATTTTGCCTTCGTTAATATTGGCTAGTTGTTTTAAAAATTTTCCAATCTGGCTAACAGTTTCCAAAATTTTACGTACACTTCAAACAATACAAAAGGTCTCTCTTGATCGATATTTTCCCAAGCATGGCAACCGGACCGGACCGGGCACCGGACCGGACCGGACCGGACCGGACCGGGGGGTGGCCGGTCCGGCGGACCAAACCGGACCGACCAAAACTGGACAAGCACCCCTAAGAATGCCTTCGGCGGCAAAAAATTTAAAAATTTTTGAAATATTAAAAATTTTCAATGTAAGTTTTTGGCAAACAATTCAATTTTTAAAAAAATTTTTGCCTGCGGCGCTATTTTTCCTTCCATTTTCTATTGTACATCGCTATTTTTCCAAAATATTCGCCTGCGGCGCTTTTTTGCTGTTTGTATTTTTTTCTCTTATAAAACTCGGTCTCGGTTTCGGCCATTTCTAAGTCGCAAATATTTTCCGCGTCTAAGTGTTTTTGGGGTTACTTCGATGCACTAATCACAAATCCGCAATTGGTTCACAAAATTTCACAAAATATTGACCAATTTTCGCGAAAATTTGGCCAAAATTTTAGACCAAAAATTAAAATTCTTGATGCGATACGCAAAAAATGGTTGCAGATTCGTAACCAGCGCATCGAAATACCCTAAAAATACCTTTACAAAAAAATTGCAAAAAATTCTCGGCGCTACCGAAGGTAGCGCCGCGAAAAATTTTTGACCTTTTAGAGACCGGACCGAACCGGACCAAACCCGGACCGGACCGGACCGGACCGGGGGGTCGAGCGGACCGGACCGGACCGGACCGGACCGGGCAAAAGGTCGGTCCGCTGCCATGCTTGTATTTTCCCAAGGAAATTCAGTTTTAGTCAATATATCCCCAGGGGTCTGGTATGGGTTCACAAAAAATTAGGCGAGAGGGATTATTACGGACATCACCCCAACTGGGGGGGAACCAACTGGGGGGGGGATAACTGGGGGGAGAACCAACTGGGGGGTAAACGTTTCGCCCCCAGTTATCCCCCCCCCAGTTGGGCGGTAACCATTATTACGGGGAAATCTGCCCCGACAGCAAAAATCAAAAATTTTAGAAAAATTTGCGCTGAAAAACTTTAAGAGCCGTATTTATGCTTATGATTAAGCTTTAGGCGAACAACCTTTATAAGGGCATATTCTAAGCTTAGGCAGACCTGGGGCCTAGGGTACTAACAATGACACCTTCTTAGCGCCCTTGGATTTATTTTCACATTTTTCTAAACACCTGAGCGAGTTTTTGGTCTTATTAGAAACCTGTCAATCTGGGCTACATTTTGATACCAAACATGTATCACATCGGTCAGGAAACTGTCCTCATCGGGGCCATTGAAGGGGCATTGGTCTTCATGTTAGTGCCCTTGGGCATGTTTTTGAACGTCGTCGTGTGAGTTTATATTAATGTTTGGTACCAAAATGTAGCCAAGAGTCTTAGGCTTCTAATGAGACCAAAAACTCACCCAGGTGTATGGAAAAAAAAGGTGTATGAAAAAATCCAAGGGCGCAAAGCCTATTCTTAGTGTCCTAGGCCCCTAGGTTTAGGCACAGTTAAGGCGATTTTGCAATTGGTATGGATGCTAAGTGTCCAAAGAGATAACTGGACAGCGCACTTAGGATCTTAGTTACATTATCAACCAGGTAAGAGTGAAAATTAGGGAACCCTCATTTCCAGCCCTGTATATCGTTTTTGACCATAACTTATCCCAAGTTTAAGCCATTATAAGTATTGCTTTTTTGTACGATTTCTTAAGACAACATACAATCTCTTCATCGTTGCTAAGTGACACCTCATTAGCAAACAGTTACTTTTCCAGGCTTTCTTTTTATATGTCTCGCTTCATTTTCCTAATCTGCCCTGAAGCGCTCTCAACCTTCTTTACAATTATTGATTCATTTTAACTAAAAATGTGTTATTTTAGCATCGGGATAACGCATTTTCGTCTTTCGCTGAGGAAATAATTTTTTAACGAAAAATGTTAACGAATTGGTTAACATTTTTCCGTCGCCTGAATATTGATCAGTAAATAATCAATACCACATCTACTTTTTGATACTTAGTATCTTCTCTCGAGCTCATTCATTCCAGAAAATGTTAAATTCAATGTATCTCCTTACCTGAAAATTGCGCATATTTTGCTCATTAAGTCACCAGAAAGTCGATTCAAGGACCAGAAGTCAAACAATGCTTTTTGAAATGGCGCAAAACTGTGATCATCTGTAGAGCCTCCATCCGAACTTTGTTGAGTTTTATTCTTCAGTATTATCATTTTTTAGTTTTATTGTTTCAGTATCGAATTGACATTTTTATCAAAAACGCACCCGATTTCTCTCACAAATCTCACGATGTTCGGAAATATTGGTGTGAAATTTCCTTGAAAACTCGTCTCGAGATCACTTACAGATGTATCTCGAACCGAAATCTTTAATCTTGCATAAATTTTTATTTCTCTGGATTCTTCATTGCGTTGCCTTCACTTTTGTGTTTAATTTTCATAACAACTTTAAATTAATTCCAGGAAGCTATTTATTCTTCCTATCTATTGATCCCGAGATTGTCCCAAGACGGTTCCATAATGCTCTGATGTCGAGATGAACGGGAAAGATGCAATATCCGCCGCGCAGACGCCAAACTACAAAAGCATTGCCTCGTCTCATTCGTGCAAGTCGCCAAAATCCAATGTCGCGGTGGATTCGCAAACGGGAAAAGTGCGCAGTCTGATCAATGGTCAAGAACTCGGCAGCTCCATTTGGGATGGACTCTATGTGAATGTCAATAATGCCGACGCCTTTCTCGTTACTATGCAAGTTTTTTGGGTTATGAAGGAAGTAAATATATGAACAAAATTTCAGGGCCTACTCCAAGGCGTCAATTACGTTCATATGTTTGATTGGCGCTCTCACGGCTTTCAACACTCTTACCTTTACAGCACAGGTAAAATCTAAAGATTTTGAGTTAAATATGTACGAATCGTATTAGTCAATTTGATGATGGGGTTAGTCTGTAATATCGAGTTGTGATATTGCGGGAATTAGATAACCTTGCTTTTTAATTTGAGATAGACTTCAAATGATGGAATTTTATCATTGGAAAATAAGTATAATTGTAGCCGTCAAAGAGAAAAACCTGTTGAGACTTTCCGGTCCTGCAAAAAGAACGTTCCGCAAACGGTTCTTGATTCTGTTGTATAATACAAAAAAGTGAGACGTAGCGCAAGACATGAGAACAAATTAAAAAGTTATAACTATTAACTTAACAAATTAAAAAGTTTCGATTTTAACTCGAATATCTTGGCAATACCCATGCAATTGTTTTAAAATTTCTGTTAGCGTTTTATCAGAAACGAAATGCGATAAGAATGCATATTTTAGGGCCTCGAGAAATATAAGTAAATGACTAGAACAAAAATTTAATCAGTCAGTTTTTTCGCAATTTGAAGAAAAATGCATACATTGGTGTATGTCTAAAGAAATATATATAAGTAAATACCAGGTGGCGACATAATTCCGTGGAAAAAGATCTATCTAGATTTTGAAATTTAAATTTCTGCCGCCTCTCAGGCGAGTGAAATGAAATGGGAAAGGGGCAGACAGTGGCCTGTCTCTGTGGTAAACATACGAGCAGACTCTGTGCTCTAAGTAGAATGGAATCATTACCCTGTTTTATTTTTCAGCAAACTGGGTAATGATTCCATTCTACTTAGAGCACAAAGAGTCTGCTCGTATGTTTACCACAGAGGCAGGCCACTGTCTGCCCCTTTCCCATTTCATTTCACTCGCCTGAGAGGCGGCAGAAATTTAAATTTCAAAATCTAGATAAGGATCTTTTTCCACGGAATTATGTCGCCACCTGGTATATATGTGTTTCATTACTGTTAAATAACCGTCAAACTTGTAATAAAAATTTGTTGCATTACTAACATCTTATTCGATTTAGATATCGAGTACCAATCTGTTATGCAGCATCAACGATTTCCTACCTCTTGGTCAAGAATTGCGGAAGATCGTGATGCCTATCGTATACGTAAGCAATTTAATTTATTTGGAACAAATTATATAATTATGAAATTAGTATTGCCGATTCTTGGAACTGTCCGTCTCAACAAATGTTCTGCAGCTTCTTTTCTGTCTTGCGGCATTGGTCTGTGCATTGAATCGTCGAAGCAATTTGTTTCTTTTGGTATGTTTTATTTTCTGTAAATTATGTTACAATTCACGGAATTCTTCCCCCAAATTTTTTCTTTGTTGAGCTTTGTTATGGGAAATTATTTTGGAATTTTGAGAAAATGTAAAATCTGTCCTACACATCTGAAATCTTCGAAACAAGATTTAGGATTTTGCAATATTCCCTAGGTCTGTCTTTGCGTAATTTATGAGTTCTGACACCTTTGCATTTTTAATGCAAATTGTTTCAAATACAACTTTGACAATTCACTTTTTTGTCAAACTTCATAAAAATGCAAAAATGTTTGTTACCATATTCATTGCTAAACGTTTTAGTGTTATTCATTTCTTTTCGTCACGTTATTCCTCGGAGGCGCCTTCTTGCTCACGTTGATTATCCTTAACTATGAACGCTTTATTGTGGAAGCTGTCAACGGAATGCTCGATTGGGTATGTCATTAATAAACATCCTGTCATAAAATAATTCGACATTTAGGTTCTCACGCACGATAACAGCTTCTGCCAGATGCTGGAACCGCAACTCAACTGCCGGATCACCAATGCAACTATTCCCTCCAAGCTAGTGCGCGCTATCCGACGAAATACGAACCATACTTTGGCAAGTGCTGCGGACCCAACTGATTTGATCGAACTGGCCTGTGGAATGACTCCAAGGAGATACGTAAGTCTTACGATGCTTCATAGTCAAAATTAGGAAACAGTGAATTGTCAATAACAAAAATTTTTGTCATCCTATCTGACACCACTGCTCAAAGATTTCTGCATTGAATGTGTCACTAAAAATAAGTCTGATATTTTATGGATTTTTAGATGACTAATGATAACAAAATTTTCAAATCGTCACAATTTCGGCTGTCTACTGATCTATATCTTATTTGCTAATATGAGACACTCAAAAGACAACAAAATGTTAGAGCTCAAAGAAATTTACTTTCCTTACTAATAGTTTGCATCGTCTTTTTGCCCCACATAACGAATAATTTATTGATCATCGAAATTGCTGCGATTAGAAAGTCGATGGATTGTGTATGCAATATTGTCAGTTTTAAATAAACTGGCAATCAAAATGCGATAAAACCTAAACAGAGGTTAATTTATTTGCCGCTAACTTTAAAGCGTAAATTTAACGTTGCCTGCATTCTTTTTGTAATAAAACTCCAATTTAGGTTTCTCATATGAACGGCACAATTCCGGGATTCCGCAAGCCATTACAGGAGTGCACCGACTATTTGACCTCGTTCCTGATCGACCGCAACTGGCTTATTGGTCTCATGCTCGAGTACGCGTTTGTGGTGGTTGCCGGCAGCTACATAACCGTGCACGCAATTCTCAAGCGTAGACGCAAAATAGAGCGCTCTCGAAGGACAAATTCGATCAATAACGGACTGAGCGGTCAGCTGTTGACTCATTCACATTCGATGGAAGACAGCTCTGATCGACATAGGGGTCACACCCAAGCAGGCGATATTCCTACAATCGTTGTGCGCAGTCCAACCGTACATAGTGCACAGTCCAACGCAACAAATAGTGATAAAACTCATGACAATTCGGGTTAATTTGTGATCTATTGATTTGTAATGTAATTTATATCTGTAGTATAAGATTTAAACAAAGTTTATTTAATAGCGATATGTGGTAATAAAATGAAAGTTTTTCCAGACATTGAAATTAGCACGGCTGTAAGCAACAAAGTGAATGATTGAGTCAAACCAAACATACGCAAAATTATGTAAACTAAACAACGCAAATTTAAGTGATCCGTTGCCTAAGTGACACTAACAAAAGTACCCGTATAAAATTATGGATAGGGCAGACTAATCCATCTCGTGACTTATATGGTCTTTGTCCAATAACGCTAACAGGTGTTACAGGTCTTTGCGCAGTCTCTCCTCATACTGGTCGGTGATTCTCGGCACAATGTTGGGTGGCGGCTCAACCACTGCCGGCAATATGACACCTTGTCCTTGCACTCTTGAGTCTGTTCCGCGCTTTGAGCTTGACTCGCTTTAGGACCTAGCCATGTAGGTGACGAGGCGGCTGAAGTTTACGAATAAAAGTCAAATTTTCAAATGGCCTAAAACTTTGACAGGTGTTTTATAGAATTGAAAATGTTACCTACGGGACCGGGATTTGGCTTTGGCGGACTTTGATTGGCAACCAGTTTTGATGGAACTCCATCACCGGACAGTTTGTTGACATTATTGTACACGCTTTCGAGAACAACTAACACTCCATCGAAAGTCTCTCTCGCGGTTGGAATGAGTTGGCTTCGTTCCAAAATGAAACCGTTCCATGCTGAAAGGGTTCACTATAGAAGATGGTCGTGAGAAATGACTGCTCAGAAAATCAAAAAACTTCAGACCATTGAAAGTTAAATGATCAATGATCAAATCCAAAACTTAATATGTCCTAAGCTTTTATGAACATGCGTCTAAATTTACGCTGTAAACTTTTAATTATGTTGGCATATTGCAAAGTTTAATTCCGACGAACAATGAAAAGTTTAACCCTTCATTGCCGAGTGTATCCGTTTGGATACGATGTTAATTTGCTAAAGACTTCACAAAAAGAAAGAAACGAATGAGTGTTCATTATTCATACAAAGAGTGTGTCTGTAAATAGATCACATAGAAAAGAGAAATAAACAATGGCGGCCATCATGATTTTGATAAAGACAGTTCACCAAAAGGAAAGCTAATGGTAACGCAGACATTCTGTCCTTTGTCTATAGCTCCGGCAATGAAGGGTTAAACAATAAAGTTTTGCTACACACAAAATATTAAATCCATTTTTACCCTCAGGGTGATTGAAAATGTTTCAAGATTGGATGACAGAAATGGCCGAAAATCCGGGAATTAACAGCAACTAGAATAATGTGCCTTTGAGAGTGACCCAACTTTTTTGCTCAGCAATTTATACTTAAATGATTTTGGAACCCAAAGGTAAATGCTAGGAATTCAAAGATATCCCTAATATCTGCCATGAACAATTTTTTCGTCTCCGAATTAACTTTTTTTATTATCCAAAAAACCTCCCCTTATGCCTTAATTACAAACTCTGCTCTTCATTAAGATAAGGATAAATGACTTACACCAATAATTAGGTCTCAGTTCAATAGTGTAGGTATATTTAATGTTCGCCGTTTGCTTTGCCCAATCTGCTGATCCGCCAGCGTAAGCGTCTAAAAGTGCATATTAATAACATATTAACAGTTACTGTAAATAAAACGAAAAGCTTACATATAATCTCCGGACCAGTACCATACATGTAATGAGTGCCGAATTTCTCGCCTATTGCCGTCACTGCTTTCCGGGCCACAGCTTTCTATAACGCAACAGTGCATATTGAGCCAAAAGGGTAATAAAAGTACATAGGTAAATTTATACGTGTTGCATTAGAAACAGTTCGGGGCGAAACTGATTATTCGACCCGGATCGGATCATGATCTGACCCGAGACCGAATGGACAAATGTCATAGACAATTGCTTCTCCCCGAACCCATTTTTTCTCTGCGCCAATTCTTAGCCGGGGACCAGGAATACTGATCGAGACCAACCATATTTTAATCGCGTGAAAATCATTATTTGGTAGCATAAAAATTTCGGTGCTATTACGAGGTGAGCACGGACAAGAGCCTCGGGCGGTTTTTGATGTCAAAAAATATTTATTGTCAAAAATTTTATATCAAAAATGAATGGTTAAAGATTTTAGCGTGATAAAATAATTAAAACTTCAACCTTCAAGCAAAATCAAGGTAGGAAGCATACCATATGATAAAGGCCACTCCTAAAGGTAGGGTAGACCTTATAAAAGGAGCAAATACCTTTGGCATTCATTTTAGGTATGCATTTTCGACAGGAAAATCTATTCTATCGGTCCGATAAACTAACAAAAACTTACTAGTTCATTAATATCCGGAGGATATGCATGTTTTCTGTGTGAGAACGGGTAAATCCAAAGCTGAGAATATGCGTGCATGGTAACCATTGCCGCGATTCGATCTTTCAAGTCAGAGTTCAGGACCGCATCCCGAATAGCTCGGGTTTCCGGCTCACTGAACGCTCCAGATCCGTGAAATATTTCTGAGCAAGGAAAATAACTGGTTCCGGTCTCTAAATTATGAAAGTTCGATCTTCAAAAATTTCAAGTAAAAATTCAAGAGCTCACCTGCGAAGCGAAAATCAAAGTTTCCTGAAAAACAATAAATAAGTCGTGGCAAGAAAATTTTCAGCTTACGGTTCAAGTCCACGCCTCTACAGCAACGCATTTGGTTCGAATTGTCGGTGTCACACCTTTCTGCTGATCGGCTTTTGCGCCAAAATCGGACCTAAATATTGAGCAGTTAATTTGTTGGCGACAAATCCTCCGTTAACCTATTTTTCAAGATCAATTATGAACCCTTTCAGATGTATAAAGCAGAAATATTGACTTACCACTGGATTTCGAGGATCACTCTTTGTGTATTCGTATCCGTCGGGGTTGACGCATGGTAGGATAAGCACATCGATGGATTCCAGGTATTTTAGAAGTGGAGAATCTTTGCCCAAAAGAATTTCATTTGCGATCTGAATGGGAAATAAAATAATTCAATCTTAAATTTGAAATAAAAAGTGACTGGTACTATTGTATTTCGGAACAAACAACAACATGTACCGTTACGCGTTGTAAAAAAGGACCTGGATGAGGGTTTTCCATCCTTTTATAGACAAATTGTATAGAAAATTCCAAAAAAATAACAAGAGCAAAGGTAAATTACCTAAGGAAAACAAATCAATAGTAGCCGAAAATGTAAAGTATAACTCCTTACATGATAAATAAAATACACGGCTGTGTGAATAGCAGTCCATTCTCGAGAATGTATCCCAGCGTCAATCCACACAACCGGCCGGGTCGTATCTCGTGGACGGCCGAACTAAAATGCTTCCATGAGTATTTGTATTGGTCAGTTTACAATTACTGATCGACATTTTACAGTAATTAAGTAAAAGTTACCTGGATTCCTCGAATGTCACGTCCTTCGGAGCTTCTGCCAATGGAGCGGAGTTGGACTATACCCCGCGGTAATTGACCTTCAACTCTTGCCATAAATGCAAGAATATCATCATAGCTATAATTGTAAACATGCATAGTTTGTGTGATGCTTCCTTTCGCGCTCATATACCAAATTGGCTTTATTAAAGATTTTGTCCGTCTAAACCCGACTTCCAAGACCAAAACATTTTGGCAACGGTCATGATCATTCGATCGATATAAGTGAGGGTACTTCTTTTTGTTTAAAAAGTTGTACGGAAAGTCATATTATCAGTTCCTAAATTGATCTCAAGTCGAGAATGAAGCTCAAGTCCCTCGATTTCCATGTCGCATTTACCTGTGGTATTCGCCCATAACCAAGCCAAAGGTGTTTGAGTTGTGTGGTCCAAAAGTCGGCGAGTCGCGTTGCCATTTTCCTGTTCCATCCGAGAATTTCGGAGGCTGAATTGTTTCTTTTTCCTCGATGAACCTAAAATCAACCAGAACTTTATTTTTGTTGCTGCACTACTTAAGCCATATGGTCAAAAAGAGATTAAGCGATTCATACAAAAAAACTTTGAAGGCTTGGCCTCCTCCTATTTTAAGCGAAAGGTGTTATGGGACCTTATACGGTTCCGGTAACAACCACTAGAAAGTCTGACAAGTGGCATAGATTTTTCTGGATTTTTGAATAAGTCCTCATGGATTAAAAAGCCATGACTTAAAAAGCAAAAGTATTACTTTGCCAGATCATCGACTAAAATCCTTGTATCCAATTGAGCTTTCTGTAGGAAATCGAAAAATGGTTTCGTATGCTCACTGTCCCCATCGACCATCACATCAGCGGAAGAGTTGGCAGAAACCGGAAGACGCCAGAAGTCAACCTAAAAATAGAAGTTCTTAAGATTTTGCTGGATATTTTGGACAGTTGCACATTTGGACGGTTTTGAATCGATTGCGAGGATTCATTCAGTAAGCTGAGAAAACTTTCAGAAAAATTTTTGACCCGCGTAACAAAAACTTAATTCGAGATCGATACCGAGGGGAAGGTTGGGCTTGTATATTTCTTAAAAGGGCAACTATACGTAAAAATTACAATTCCGTCCTTCTCGAAATCCTCCAATATCCGCATGTGCTCTGCTGATCTCGGTCTGATTTGATATATCTTGTATTGCCTGAAAATATACTAAAAGTACATAGTGTCGTTGAGAAATCTTCCAAACCCGTTGTGATTTGAAAGCCACCCGTTTCCACTCTCCGTAATATTTTGACTGGAGGCGATTATCGTCTCGTTCTCGAATATAGTTTCGTCCAACATAACTCTGCTCGGCACACTTTCGGCTTTGTCAATCGCAACGAGGACGGCCAAGAAACGCCAAATATGCAAAGATTGGCGTGCCATCACCCGTGAAGTTCCTAGCGGTCCTAAATTTTGAGATGTAAATTTGGTCTTACAAGCTTCTAATCGGAGTGCGAACAAAATTTATCAAGATCAAAAGCTCTCGGACACAATCGCATGGGGCAAACGGTTTTTCTCCATTTTATTTCAAAGTGAGTAGTTTTTTCCAGGATCTTTTGCCTGAGGTGAAACGGAACTTCCTATGTGTATCTTAGGCGGACAACTTTAGGATTAGGTCAAGACTTATATATAGGTTTAGGCTTAGGCAGATTTAAGGGGTTTTCAGGTTTAGCTAGGATTGCAAGGTGGGAAGTGATGGGGCAACTTGTCCTAGCGGATATTGCCCATCTGAGGTTTTATTATGTGGAAAGAACTGTCAAAAGTTTTCTGAAACGGTTCCGGAACGTAGCCGTTATACAAAAACTGGAACAGGAAATTATCAGAGCTGAAAAGTTTCCAAAATCGAATTCCAAACATTTTTATATAATTTCTATCTAAAAATCGAAATTTCATTTATGAAAGCTTATATTTAATCAATGAATCCTAAGGAAAAAACATTCAATCTCCTTCCCGAGAATGCCAGAAAATACCAAAAACAGAATAAAAATTCTACCCTAAATTTTTCCAAACGAACAAATTCAAAAGCAGGAAAGATAAAGCCTTTTATCGGCTTCAGCTAATACAATACAGGAAGTCAAATCTCAAGTCACATTATTAATTAACTTTTAATTAAAAGTAAGTTGATTAAACTTCGGGATGAGCTGACTTGAGGCGGAACACCAATTCCAAATTATGATGTGTGTAGTTACAACTCTTCGCGCCCGTCCCAACAAATTATGTTCCAAGGGAAAACGCCCAAAATACTGAATAATGATGAATCGGCCCTTGAATGCAACCTTACTTTGCAAAAATTGTCCCGGAAGACGGCCAGACCGACTGCGCCCGTTGCTCGGCCCATTGTTTTGTGGTGTTTTGTTTAATTGATTTTTGTGAAAGCGAAAGGGAAGGAACCCTCTGAGAGTCTGCCTCTCTGTTTCAAGGCTTGCTCTTCGCATCTTGGCGACATTGCCTTAGGGTGAAAGATGAATGGGTCTGGGGGTGTCACTGAGAGGGTACCTTTTATGGGCCTCCCATAGTGTTAGATCCAATAATGAAGAAGAACAGCTGCAGGTGTGACTGTCACTCTGTCACACCGGATAGAAATCAAACCTATCCTCAAAGAAGTTAAATAGTTGGAAAAGAAGAGAGTAAAAATGGAAGGAAGGAAACTTGGTCTGGCACATTGACAGAAGACCATTGGCAAAGATCGAGAATGTAGTAACTGTATAGGTTGTAGTTAATCTTAAATTTCAATTAATCTTCAAGCAAATTTCTTAATTTTTACGCTTTAAACTCCGAGATCGGAAAAAAACTAGTAATGCATTGATAATTCATCGGAACGAAACATTGGAACCGTTGGCAACAGTCAAAAAAGATGCTAAACACTGAAAAAGAAAACTCGAAAACAGTTAAAACATAAAAATATAATCGCAACAATTGTTTTAAGGTGAGGTAAAATGTAAAGGTGAGATTCTAGTGAGTACCAACCCTGGGGTCTATCAGTTTTTACCACAACATATGCATTTTTTGAAAGTCTGTTGAATGAACATTGCTCCAACTATGACTACCACAAATGTACTATAAATAGTTATTGTCCTGGCACGACTTTGGACTGCTACACTTGCCGAATCTGAACAGTTGAATGTATTTTTGGCTTCAAGACCCTCTTGAAGTATTCAAGTTTCGTTTCATTTTATGGAAGGCTGAAGATTTTTAACGTTGAAATTTTCTGCAAACTTGACAAAAACTTCCTTTCCACCGATGTTGACATTGTGTTTTGTTGCTTAGTATCGACTACTCTAGCCATGATGAATCTAACTAATTTCAAATTCATTCGCTTGTAAAAATTATCATTGAACATTGCCTCTCTTCACATTTTAACGTTCCCTTTTACGAGTGCAAAAACAACTTCTAGAATCTTAGGAAGGAACTAAAATGGGAATGTTCCGTCTCAAACAAAATTTTTAGCTCATTCTTTATTCACAACAGTTTTCCTCATTTCGAAATCATAATATGGACTAGGGTTAGAGATGTGTTCATCATAAATTTCTATGCCTGCGTTTAGCTTTATATAGCAGAACCGTAAAATTTCTTGCCCTCAGAGAAAAATAACAATTGAGAAATATCGATGCGCAAAGGTCGAGAATCTCGACTACAGTAAATTTCTTGACCGTTTGTTCGAGATATTAGTCTGTTTATCTAATTAAGTGCACTTAAATCAAAATTATGCGGCTTGGGATTTCCTATAATCGATATTCAAGAGTCGAGAATCTCGACCTTCCGAAATTGTCGTTCCGTTGAGACAAATGATTTTCCTACGCCATTGGCTTGTTTTACTTGCCAGCTGTTGTCTCAGATCTCGAGAATCTCGATGCTCAATATCATGAATTCGTTTCTCAAACTTTGTTAGATATCAGAAAACTTGTACGAATTTTTTTCTACGCCCACTTTTCAGCTCAATTTCTTAGGAAAAGATTACCATTTTGAAATCAAAATAGGGACAGGACATGTCGGACGAGGTTGGAGACGTGTTAATCATAATTTGCTATGCCTGCGTTTAGCATTGCAGCAGCGCCAGAGCCAGACCAGCACTGATACAATCAATGCGGGTAAAGACGGTAGCAGTAAGACGGTGGCGGATATTTGCCGGCACTCATTTCGTTTGATGATTCTTTTTGTTCTAGAAAGTCGTTTCCATCAAACGAAATTGCTCAAAAAATAAATCCTTTGTCCAGTTTTTGCGAGTTAGCAGACTTGTCGGTGAAAACATTTTGCTAGCTGACTTTACTTTAATTTGGTTTTCATAAAGTTCTTTCTAATTTGTTTTTACTTGCACTAAAAATTTTCGATACAATGCTTTTGTTCATGTCTCAAATTAAGGCCCCCAAATATTCTTCGTATCCAAATGCCCTTTCTCTATAAAAAGCCGATTCTGTTAGTTTCTTACGTTCTCTTCTTGTGGCATGGAGAAAACTTGCATTTTTTGACAGAACTTCCTGAAATTTCTCAAAAAATTTCACGTTTGAGTAAAAATTTTAAGAAATTAAAATTTTCCGAGTCGAGATTCTCGACGTTAATGACAATAATTGGCAAGTAAAACAGGACTAGTGGCGTCGGTAGATATATGTTGCCTCAAACAAAGGGGCATTCTGTAGAAGAGTGTAAAGTCGTGATTCAGGACCTTTGAGTATCGATATTTCTGAATTGTTCTTTTTCTTAGGTAATACATGTCGCTCTACTCGCCCTTTATGACCACATCTCCGTCTCTCTACTCGCCGTTCTTTGCGGCCACTTCGCCCTTGACTCAAAATTGGGAGACTAATGAAGTGAATAGTAATGAAGTGAATCGTCAGCAACCGATCCAGGAATATCAAATCAGTGAGCGCGCCAGAGAAGCTTTCTTTTTCGGACCTAGCTTTTCCGGTTGGTTTTTTGTATTTTAAAAAATTTGTTGAGCGAAACGAAGATAGCATGGATAAAATTTAGATTTGGAGTTTTTGATAGGATAAAGGATAGACTTATCTAAAAAAGACATAAATAAATGCCATATATACAAATAAGTGACACATAAATAAAGGGCCACTTGAATATAAAGTGATATAAGAAAATAGCAAACAATCAGAACTCGATTATGCTTTCTCTCTGATTTCTCTTCATTTTGTTTTTTCGTGGTCTTGAATTCATGGTTCTAAATAATGTATCTGAATATGCTTATTTAGCTCCTGCTCTTGAATCTGGATGCCAAGACACTGAACGGGTCACATATCCGCGTAGACGTAAGCCAAGTTCTCCGGCCATTTTTCTTCAACAATATTCGACGAAAGTTTTCATCGGAGGCTTGCCAATTGGAATTGTTTGCGGTTGGTTTTCTCATATATTTCTGTTGAGCTTTAAACCAGCAGGTAGATACCATGTGTAGTATTCGTAATTTTGCACTCGAAATAGTACAATAAATAAAATTAGGCGTTGTTTTTCGATTTTATATGTATATGATATGCAAGCCAAAGAACCCCTACAGTTTCACCCTTGAAATTTGGTTATATCCGATAATTGCAACACTGCCTAGGATTTGTATATGGAAAATTTATACGACTGAATCCAAATATTGTTACCACGTTCTTAAAAAAAGAAACATGTTGCGCAATTTTACAATTTCTATTTTAGAAACACTGTACAACAATTTCATTGTATTTGGAGCCCTGAAAATCGACTGGCCGAAGAAAACATCAGAACACAGCAACCCGACTGACGGTATTTATTTTCCTAATCTTTAAGTACATTACTATTGACTTTTTAGGCTATGCATTTGTCGTATTCGAGCAAGAAGTATCTGTGCTGAAAATGCTTCAATCGTGCGTTATCAAAGGAAACCGGGTCGTTCACCGCCTCCATATGCCCAACTCGCAATCTCACTCGGTAATTTTTTAAAATCAAAACCTTAGCCTTAATTATTACATAGTCCAGCCTACCTTAGTTTTGCATATATACCGTTAATCTATAGTCACCTCTATTTTATGTGTTGTACTAGTATATTTTCCCAAAATGGAAGAGAGAGTGAGGCTTTTGATGAATAAGTGACATCAGAAAATCAATTACAAAATAGGTGACACGAATAAGCTTTTAGTGATAGATTTTTCAGCGTAAAGTTCAGTTTTTGGACATAACAACCTGTCTAATATTAGATTCGAAAGGACCGGATTAATATATTCGTATTCAAAATCTCTTTTTCTTATTAACTTTCCTCCGATTTTGTTATAAACGAAATATTTACAATTTAGTGCTAACATTTTCCGATCTAATTAATCAATTCAATGAACATTATCCAGCTTCTATCATTGCTATTTATTTATAAACAGATCTTTGTTCAAGGCCCACAAAATTATGACGAACTGGAATCGCGCAATTTAATTTAATTATAATTTGTAACACATTTGCAGGTAGAAATCAAGGTGTGGGAGCTCAAAAATGCAGTCTATGTGGGGAACCATGGCTGGCGCAAGTATCGACGCTTCTCAGTTTTCATAGGTGGACTCCCTAGAACTTGCTCAGCAGGTCAATTTTTACAATACGGGAAAACTGATTGTAACTTTCAATGTTTATTTTAGATTTCTTGGTTGGATCTCTGGAAAGCTCTCTGGGGAACATCGTGTATTGCAGCATCGAGCAAGACAAGTGGACGCAATATCCCAAAGGAGCTGCTCGCGTTGTGTTCGCCTCAAAGGAATCTTACATCAAATCAATCGCGGTGCATGAGTTGCCAATTCGTTTTCCGGAAGGCAATCGAAAGGTAAGATGCTGGAATATAATGACTAGGGTGCGGATTTTCCGGACATGAAAAATGCCATTTTCGGACATATTTCCGGACATGAAAAAAGCCATTTTCGGACACAAAATCGGACATTTTCGGACAAGTAAAATTGCTAAATCAATAGGAGGGACCCTATTGATTTTTTTGGCAAAAAATTAAAAAAAGTTTTTTTGCTAAAAAACCCTGGGGGAAAAATGGTATGAAAAATCATTTTCGGAAAAAAATTTTTGCCAAAAAAATCAATAGGGGGGACCCTATTGATGTACATGTCCGAAAATTTTGATAGAAGTCGCAAAATCGGACATGTCCGGGAAATCCGCACCCTAATAATGACGTAATATATGGGACCGGTATCTGAGAGACATTATTATTACCATAATGGCCACGTAGCCGAGACGAGTGAGAATTGGAAATCCCTGTGAGGAAGGGTTTTGCCTTCGGATGAAAAATTCAAACTCCTAAAAGTTATCCCTACACAAAAGTTAATATTTTTCTTCTATTTTAGGCATCTCATTAAACAATATTTCTTGTAATTTATTAACTAAATTTTCTATTGAAATATGTTGAAATTCTTATAAGCAAATAGGTACTAGCGAAATCAGAAGTTATCTTTTTCTTAGCGCTAAAGTACTATTTTAGTCTCAAACATCATTTGTATTTACCTACCAACAAAGAAATAAATTAAAGGCAGTACTTACTTTAGCGCATGGAAAAAGTTAACACAGAAGTAGTATTATCAGAATTCAATGGGAAATCGGTTTGGACTGCGTAAGATTTCTAAAATTGTTATTTTAAGATCGAAATCAAGCCGTTTTTGGCGTCGAACATGCCATGTGACAAGTGCGGAGTGACTGGTAGTTCAAAATTCTGCAAGGAGATGATCTGCTTGGCGTACTTTTGCGATGGCTGCTGGAAGTCTGAGCACAGTCGCGGTCCCGGAATGTCCACTCACGAGGCTATGAAGAAGACGAGTCGCAATTTGAAAAGCAAATAATTTGATACAGAGAAATTTCTATATTTGTTATGTTTTATTGTTAACAATATCGTTAAATTATTTTCTGATGTAATGGGGCAGTTTCGTTGTTTTGTAGCCCGTTTGTAAATTTATTAAAACATTGGTGGATTCTTTGAGTACACGAATAAATTTTTCTTATGTTAATGAAAGTGAATTTAATTGTTTTTAATGTCTAATGGGAATGAAAGCTGGACCTTTAACTGATGAAGTGCACTAGGTCCGTTGCTAAAAAGGGACAAATTTTAGATGAGAATAAGAGCGTACTATTTTTGTTTTACAGACGTATAGGTAAATTCATTTCGAGATTTCTTATCAGCTTTGCCAGTGATATCAAAACTGGATTTCATATCACTAGTTGCAAATGATTATACGGTGCAAACTTCGTGCTTCGTATGCTAAATTTTGTCCTGAAAACGTACAAATCCACTCTAACCTATTTCGCAATATATAAAATGCTAAATGACTTTATAATGTACTTTTTACTTTTAAAAAACCAAACAACAAAAGGGCGAAGAGTTAATGGACGAGGAGCAAGTTGACCCAGTGCCCGAGATCACTCGCGCCCACTTTGAAGAGGCCATGAAGTACGCGCGTCGTTCGGTGTCCGACAACGACATCCGCAAATACGAGATGTTCGCCCAAACTCTGCAGCAGCAACGCGGCTTCGGCAACGATTTCAAGTTTCCGAGTGGCGGTGGCTCAGGTGCTCCGGCGGGAAGCGGCCCTGTGGGCAATGACGACGACGACCTGTACAGCTAAGGAATTGAACTAAGAATGCCGCGCAGTACTTGAACGCTTACCCGAGAAAGAATCAGAACAAGAAACACAAGACTCCGATAACCAGTTTGTCAACAGCATCGTCAATGCCATCACAGACTGCTCAAAACCAACACATGTCTACCGCCACGGACCACACAAAGCCGGAAAAGCGAGAATCATCAAAATTGAATTTCCCGACAAGAAGAACCGAGACCTATCACTTGAGCATCGTAGGCTAAAAGCAGACTTTGTTCTATTCCACAAATACATGTTAGGTATCATTCCATTAGAGAACCAAACTGCTTTTAAATTCACTCAGTCCAAAACTCGTGGAGAAAAGTTCAAATTCCAAACCACTGCCGCCAAAACTACTTTACGTTTTCAATCGTTTTTCGTCCGAGTCTCTCGTCTTTACGCTAAACTACCTCTAGACATTAGACAACTGAGTTTAAAGGAATTTGTGAGTAAGATCGATCCATACATTACCAAATACTAACTTTATCTCTCTTCAAGTTTAATCTCTGCATGTAAAATGACGATTTCGCTCACGAGTTCCATTGGAGATAATTGACCATCACTTCGGTGAACAGTGAGAGCAATCTTACTAAAAGAGTCCAAAAAGAATTAAGGGAGAAAAAATATGAGGTGTAGGCCGGGGACTCTGCATTAAGTTGTGGGGATGATCCGGTGACGCCCACTCCTAGGCATTACTCTCCTGTCCCGAACTCCAGAAATCAGATTACATACAGATCTCCAAAAACGCTCAATTATACTATCGTAAATAAGCTTTCAAATTTTGTTACATTTGCTTTGAGTTTAAAATTTAGAGAACTACCCCACTCCTCAATCAAGGCTTTACTGAAGATCCATCATTACTGTTGTATTTGTATACATTTATTGTGTCAATTGACATTTATTGTAGTCGCATTCAAATGCATAAACGTTATTATTATATTATTATTTCTTCACATTAGTACTTTTCTACAATCAACCGAAACGATTGTTTCCTCGAATACATTTCAGGCCATTTTTTGCGAAAAACTTATCTCATTCTAGAATCAGACTGGGTGCTGCACTTCTGAATCATGATTTCTGGTCTGTTGTCTATCAAAGTGGCTTTGTGGCAGAACCAGGCCAGCACTGGCAGGTGATGAAATCAATGTGGTTACAGTAAAACAACGATGATAAAGTTGCTGATGGGCTCATTTGCAGGACTGATCCATTTTGATGAGTATGTTTGAGTTGAAGGAAAGCAGTTTACTAATAAATTGCATGAAATCGTTTAATTATGTACGGATTTATAATTATGATGCGCAAATTACGAAACATCGTTCCTTTTTTGTCATGATACACTTAATGTGCGCTGTAGGCATCATGGCTAGCTTTCACGAATATTAATTTCTGATCAACTACAGTAGGGACACGGACAGTTCATCACCTGGACAATTCATCACCCGCGACAATTCATCACCTGCGACAATTCATCACCTGCGACAATTCATCACCTGCGACAATTCATCACCTGGACAATTCATCACCTGCGACAATTCATCACCTGCGACAATTCATCACCCATAAAGAAAAAGGGCCAATTTTCAGAAAAGTTTCAAATTTTTAGATTTTTTTAAAGTTTACAATGTGTAATAAGCAAATTTTATTCATTATTTTCAACCTCATCATCAATTCCAACAACATCATCAATAACGATATTCTGAGCAATTCCTCTCAAAAGCTCAGTAACAGTTCTCTCATTTCTTTGATATTCCTGCAGAATTTTCAAAATTCGCTTGTCGGCATCTTTGTACTTCTTGCGCTTGTCTTTTGGTCGGCGCCCTGAAATCCACTGCATATACTGTTGATCTCGGCCATGCTGCACTTTCTTGAGCGATAGGATGAAATTTGCCAGCGTGGGGTGGCATACGCCCAATTCAGTCTGAATTCGACGATTTGCAGCTTCGGCATAATTATTTGTCCTCGAGGCGCCATCAAGAGTTCTTTGGTAGACCTGAATTGCCTGAATAACTGGTCCATGGTGAATATCGGGAACATTTGCAACATCTGACGCAACTGTATCCCGCGAATTTTCTTCCTCCGCTTGAGAAGAGGAATCCTCTGAGACGCTTGAACTTCGTTCTTCCATAAGAGCAGAAAAATCAACAAATCGATCTCGACTCATCCAGCGGAACTATAACATAATGGATATAACATAATGTTAACTATAACATAAATCAGTGCCATTAGCAAATATTTGATCAACACACAATTCTAACAAACAGGCAGTTTTTATCCAACTGCTTCAGATGTATAAAATAATCTAGAACTAGATTTATAATTTGGCGCGCGGGCACGACCCGCGCGCGTTGACGGATTGAAATTTCAAATTTTTAAATTTGAAATCTGAATTGAAATTCGGATTCAGGAGGTCGAAAAACCCCTGCATGCAAATTTTCAGCTCATTTGGTAAGAAAATATGAGAAATCGACTTTTTTGGTTAAAAAATGTTTGGTTAAAAAATTTTGAAAAAAATATTTTTCCGCACCTCAGTAATCGATAAGCTAACGAATGAGCTATAAATCATAAAAATCTATCGACGGGATCCCGAGATCTCAACGTCACAAACAAGATTTGTAAAATAATAGGTTAAATAGTCACTAAAATGAATGCTAGGCATAACATGAATCATCAAAGACAAACATATTGTATTGTCGTCATGCAGTAAGGAAAAAGATGAAAAATAACCAAGAATGCCTTTGAATCCATAATTTTGGAAAAAATTGACCCAAAATGTCAAATTTTTCTGAAAATTGGCCCTTTTTCTTTATGGGTGATGAATTGTCGCAGGTGATGAATTGTCGCAGGTGATGAATTGTCCAGGTGATGAATTGTCACAGGTGATGAATTGTCGCAGGTGATGAATTGTCGCAGGTGATGAATTGTCGCGGGTGATGAATTGTCCAGGTGATGAACTGTCGCGTACCCACTACAGTATTGAATGGATTTGTTTATTATAAGTTTCTAAAAATCATTTTAATTTAGATACAATGGCTAATTACAATCAAGAATTGTTTTTCCGTTGCACATTGGTATCTATTCCGGCATTCGTAACGTTTTTTTCGTCCTTTTCGGAGAAATGAGTTTGACCAGGTAAGTTTTACAGCTTTCACAAATATGTGGGTGCCAAGAGCTCCCATGATAACTAAGGAAATATGCAAAAAGCGGGTTAACTCTACAAGGCATAGAAAACTGTATTCTCTTGCGTGGCGTGGATCGAGAGGTACTCTCGATCAAAGTTTAAGAATCCAAATTTGTATGTATTTGCATACAAATTGGCATTCTCGAACTTTAATCGACAGTTTAGAAAATTTTTTACCTATGTTCGGAGATGCGGTTTTCTGTACCTTTTAGAGAATTTTGTTGGAAATACTGGACTGTGTTTGGTTTGACCAAACTCGAAAAATCTATCTTTCTATAAAATCAGTGTCGCAACTCCTTTTCTAAAGTGTGACAAAACACCAAATTATCGACTGCGTCCATAGCTTTGTCACAAACTGTACAGGGATCAAAAATTCCCAAGTAGAATAATATATATTGTAGCGTATAAAACGCAAGAGTTTGTTTTAAACAAATAATTTTCTATCGGTGAAATGCAAACATTGTTTCGCCCATAATCTGAGTATTCTAAAGTTCTCAATTTGCTAATAAAAGAGTTTACAAATATCTCTGATTTTAGTGCCGGACAATATTTGGTTGGAGGGGGAGCGCTGGCGTTAGTTTACTTTTTTGGCCAACCGGAATTCTACCTGACAAAACAACGTATCGATTACCTGAATTTGTTCGGACATGACGTCGAAGAAAAATACGACAATTTCACCTTCTATACCAGACTGGGATTCTCCGCAGCGGCCAGTGTATTAATGCACCTTTTGCTAGCGACTTTGCCCACAGCGCCAGAGATTTGCTTCTCCTTACTAGGATTATATGTCTTCTTTTGCGAATGGAAAATTGTTCTCTTAAAGGTAAGGATTTATCCCCACGACTTATTTAGTTTATATCGAGAATTTTAGACACCGCCATATAACGCGACAGAGGTACGGTTATGCTTTTTTATGTTATAAATTCTGATTGTGATTTACGTTTTTTAAAACCCAATTAAAAATTTTTGGGTCTTGGATTAAATGCGACTTTTTAATCTAAATCATTTATAGGCAGTATATATCTTTGTAAATTCCATTTTGATTTTAAATCCATGATGCAATCTAGAATGTGATCAATTTGATCTCTCAAAATGCCGTAACTGGTTGTTAGAATGAAAAATTGCATTTAAGCCGATTATGAAGCTGTACTCCAAAATTCAGCTTTGCGCCATAAAATCATATCATGAAGAGATAGCTGAGATAAATTACGGGATATCGCTACTGGAGAATAGGAATAGCCAATAAATAGCATTATCCATTTTCTGATAAAATGCGCTCCACATCATACTTCAATGCGCCATAATGGAATTAGAAAGGAAACCTCTATATCAAATATATGAAAATTAACTCAGAAATACCCCAAGCCAATCCGGTTGTATTGGCATAGTGACATATTCTCACTATGCCAATGCAAACGGATTGCACTGGGATATTTCCAGGGCAGTTGTTAATCTCTATTGAAGCACTAGGGTCAGTGGCGCAGCCAGGATTTTTTTTGGGGGGCACGTTTCAGTGGAAATGGCCATTTTGGGGGGGGGGGGGGTTTCGTGTGGAGGGCGCGACCGACTTTTGGATTTTGGGGGAGGGGGGGGTACCGGACCAAATTTTTGCCCAAATTTGCACTGATTTACACTCATTTTTTCAAATTTTCCCATTTTGGGGGGGTACGTATCCCCGGTACCCCCCCCCTGGCTGCGCTAGTGACGAGGGTCCCTTAAAACTCATAATCTTCCGCCTAAAACTTTTTGAAAAGCCATTCAAAATTCGCAAAAATTCCGCTAACCCACAAAATTTGAAAAAAAAAATTACAAACATTTTTTACTGCCATATGTATTTGATTTTACACGATTTTATTCTTATTTATTTATTGCGTACTGGACTATTATGTGGAGAATTTTTTATATTATTGTATGCTGGTTAATGGAATTTATTGGCTATTCTCCAGTAGTGGACTCATTTACACCCGTAACTTCGTCTAAATTACCTCTTCACGTAGTGGAGGACATATCATGGTTCATTCCTTATAAACATTGTTGTCGGCTTCGTAGAGTGAGCAAAAATTTTCATCTAATCATGAAACCTCGTGACAAGAAGGTAGAAATTCTCTGCCAAAAGGTTAGAGCATTTATGGAAACAAGTACATAATAGTAATGAGTTTTGTCATATTTTCCTAATATATATGTAATGTTTAGTTGGCGACTATTATCAGTAATTATAAAGCCTTGCTTGCTTCCTCGAAAGCAAAAGAAGAAGAAGAAAAACGCAAAAGAAAAACACTCGAGAAAGAAAAGAGAATCTCAGAGAAGAAAATCAAGGATCTAGAGGAGAAGCTCAACCGAACTCAGCGTCGTGGAACATGGAACTAAAAAATTCAAGTAAGTAGTATTTACTTATTAGATTTGTTATGATATAGATAAAATTCTTGGATCTATTATGTTGACACAATAGAAGCGGTGCACACCACTCTCGACAAAAATTATCCATTTTACGTGAGGATTACTTTTCGTCAAAAATCGATGCCGAGCGCAAATTTACGCCATAACTCATACTAGACTTAAGCTTAAAATTTGATTTTGATTATTCAAATTGAAGCTAAGGCAACTAGGCTCATATGCTAAGCGTCTATTTGGGCTATCACTTAAGTTTTAAGTGTTAGTCTATTGAGAATTATGGCTTTGAGTTTGCATTGGGATGTCTTTTTTTTTGGCGAACAGCTAGCGGTAAATTATGTTCTTTTTCGTTCGCTACATTTGATTGGAAACATGCTGAACGACATTGGAAAAAGAAAACTCGAAATACATTAGGATGCTTCTTGAGCTTATCAAATTGAATAAAATATTTTAAATATCTATAAAATTGCAAAATTTTAACAATTTTTGCCTTAAAAATAAAGTATTCTGGACTTATTCTTCGTTTTTAGAAACGAGCGATCAATTGTGGGAATAAAAGCTATCAGTGTCCTTCTTTTATTTCAAGAAGAGGACGAATTTCAATATTTTGTTGCATTTTTCTTTTGATAAATTTGTTGATAAATGTTTACTCTTGTTCGAATAAAGTTTGATTAATAATTGTATTGCCTGCATTTGTCTACGTATCAATACATTTTGTGCATTGAATTGCATGATTTTCTCATTTGCTACATTCTTTTAAATCTCGGTACCCAGAAAATAGTATGAGAATTGTACTGGTTAAATTGGAGGTAGTTAAAAAAGTGATATCAAAAAAGTGATATCACGCAATTGCGTTTGATATTCTAAAACATTTAAAACTGATTTCGAATGACACCGGATCTTAGTAAGGCATGTTTCCATACAAATCATTGCTTATGCCATCACAAACATGGAAAACCCTTTACGAAATTTTCCTCTGCAAATGTTTGGCTTTTTGGAGAGACATTCTATTTGAATCAACTGTTTATTTGCTCCCTATACTTTGTGATCATCTCCGAATAACGGATGGGATTGGATTGAAATAAGAAAATTATTGAAATAAAAATTCAAATGGGCGCCAAAATGTTGACTCGCGTTTTGATTCGTTTGCTTACTTTCAAAATACGTTCTGCGCCATTTTCATTGGCTTTACTTTCGTTAGTTTCTTCGCCTGTTTGCTTCGCTTTTACCATTATAACACAACTCTTTTTTTTAGACTAATTCGCGCCGTATTCTCCTCATTTAAAAATGACTGCTATTGGTGTACCGATCAAAATTCTCCATGAGGCCGAAGGACATATCATCACGCTTGAAACCGTTATCGGTACGTTATTTTTCGTTATAAGACCTTAGGATATAAAATCTTCGAGAATATTCGATTTTCATAACATTATTATGAGATGACCTTTATGGTGATCATAGAGTGAAGTTTTCCTTTGAAAACGCAATAAAATCAACAATGCTGGTAAAAGTACCTCAAAACCTACTTTGAGGCTCATAGTTTCTAAATATCTCCTGGGAATTCCAATAGAATCTGGGAATTGTAGGACATTCTGTATAATAACCCGTAAAAGTAAATAGAGCTGTAATGCTTAAATTTTATGCTAAGAGATAGCTCTGAGTTATCTCCATTTAGTCATTTGTCCTGGACACTGCTCAAAATTTGCAACAAACGAAATTAACTTTAATTTTGTCCAAAATTACTTCTTTTCGACAAAAATGTGCATACCGTAGCAACAATCATCCAGTAAGTCCCTCAGGGACTTATTGGAGGATTTACGGTATTTCGGTAACTGTACACCTATACACATTTCGTAAAATTAATCGCGATAGGCGGTTAGTGAGTATTGAATCCTTGGAGCATATACATAAATTGCACGCTGGCACTTTTTTGTTCGCTCTTTTTGACTCCACGTCGAAATAAATGGGAATATTACCACGTTCTTGTATAAACTTGCAGACTAAAATTTTAATACATTCCTCTTTTCAGGTGAGGTGTATCGCGGAAAACTGATCGAGGCCGAGGACAATATGAACTGCCAAATGGCCGATGTAACAGTCACTCTACGAGACGGTCGAACTCACACACTAGACAACGTGTTTGTGCGCGGCTCATCACTTCGATTTGTCATTTTACCGGACATGCTGAAGGTAGGCTCTTTTATACATTGGATATTATCAGGTTACATATATCTTGTCGGCTGAAGATTTAAGTTACATCTAAAATACATACAATTAAATTCACTTGGCAATCACCTTTAATTTCTTCAGCCGACACGGTATGTATAAGAACCCCATATAATATAATATAGTGATAGAATTGTCGCTTTCTTATACGAATAATTTTTTCGGGTATCCTGACAGTGCATTGACGTAGTTTTTAAAGAAAAGAGGAGAGTTGTGATTGTTTGATATGAAGTACAGGGTGGCTCAAAAAAACAAGCATGGCAACCGGACCGGACCGGGCACCGGACCGGACCGGACCGGGGGGTGGCCGGTCCGGCGGACCAATCCGGACCGACCAAAACTGGACAAGCACCCCTAAGAATGCCTTCGGCGGCAAAAAATTTTAAAATTTTTGAAATATTAAAAATTTTCAATGTAAGTTTTTGGCAAACAATTCAATTTTTATAAAAAATTTTGCCTGCGGCGCTATTTTTCCCTCCATTTTCTATTGGACATTGCTATTTTTCCAAAATATTCGCCTGCGGCGCTTTTTTGCTGTTTTATGTTTTTTTCTCCTATAAAACTCGGTCTCGGTTTCGGCCATTTCTAAGTCGCAAATATTTTCTGCGTCTAAGTGTTTTTGGGGTTACTTCGATGCACTAATCACAAATCTGCAATTGGTGAAATGGTAAAAAATGCAAATTTTGGTCAAAATTTCACAAAATATTGACCAATTTTCTCGAAATTTTGGCCAAAATTTTAGACCAAAAATTAAAATTCTTGATGCGATACGGAAAAAAATGGTTACAGATTCGTAATCAGCGCATCGAAATACCCTAAAAACACCTTTACAAAAAAAATTGCAAAAAAATCTCGGCGCTACCGAAGGTAGCGCCGCGAAAAATTTTTGACCTTTTAGAGACCGGACCGAACCGGACCGGACCGGGGGGTCGAGCGGACCGGACCGGACCGGGCAAAAGGTCGGTCCGCTGCCATGCTTGCAAAAAAATTCGATTTTTGAGAGCTTTATGTTTCTACCGTTTTGATGCGACCTGATTGATGTTAATATCTTAAAAACTGCTACCATCTGAGCTTACTTATATGCAAAAAAGATCTCATTCGTGGCCGGCGAAATTCATGGGTAACGGACCCTCTGAATATACCACACTTTGCAACTTTTTCCATACAAATTAAAATTTCGGAGGCCTGTTTCGACCACTTTTTACAGAGGAAATGCCCAAACCAAGGTCAGATTCCGATCCACCGTGAAATTCTGGGTTAGATAGGCTGTTCTGCGGCTATCTCCCGAAAATTTTATTTTTTTCGTCATTTTTTGGCCTATTTTTGACACATTTTTGACCAAAACTCAGGGAAAATCGTCCCGGACGACCATGCCGTTGACCACAAAGTTGCTTATCTCATCGAATTCTTGCCGAAAAACTCATTTTCTGTGGTCGAAACAGGCCTCCGAAATTTCAATTTGTATGGAAAAAGTTGCAAAGTGTGGTATATTCAGAGGGTCCGTTACCCATGAAATTCGCCGGCCACGAATGAGATCTTTTTTGCATATAAGTAAGCTCAGATAGTAGCAGTTTTTAAGATATTAACATCAATCAGGTCGCATCAAAACGGTAGAAATATAAAGCTCTCAAAAAATTGAATTTTTTTGACCACCCTGTATAATATTTACTAAATTTAATGTAGAAATCTTAAATTAGAAATACTAAATATAAAAATATTATTTAAACAGAATTTATGGGTAGAACGAGTGCCCATCGCCTGTAACTTCTTTAGGACACTGCTTAAGTATTATTTAGGCAGCATTCTGATGGAATTAAAGGCGATGCCATTGCTCATAATTTACTCTCAATTTCAGAACGCGCCCATGTTCAAAAACATTGGTAGGGCTCAGAAAGGAGCCCATGGAATGGGTCTCGGTGGATTGCCTGCTGCGGGGCCGCGCGGACGCGGAAGCGCTTTTCGAGGAGGAGTTCGGGGACGTGGTGCCGTTCGTGGAGCTGCTCGCCCTCCATTCCGTGGTTGAAGTGACCAGAAAAATTTCCAAGTTAACCATTTCTCATTCTGTTGTTTTGTGTTTGTGTTATTGATATCGTTATTATTTTGCATGAATTTGAATAAACTTCACAATTGAATAACATGTTTTATTTGGCTTGTCAGGAATATCCTCTGAAATATTTGAGTTTATAATTATATTTATTTTGCATGCTTGCAATAATTCAGGAGTAAAGTCTCGTGATGACCGAAAAAGTAATTGTTTTGTCTTTTTACACCATTATATTAATGAAAATGCTCTAGGTCGAAAAACTGGAGCGTAGAATGCAGAAGGCTCTTGAGGCCGAAGAGTACTATGTCGCTCATCAGGTGATTTTAATGAATTGTATAACGTATAATCAAGATAAGGAACGAGCACAAAGTATCCGTTCAAAAGTTGAAATACATGAAATTTAAATTTTGTTAGCATAGCTCAGGATTAAATTAGAAAGGCTTTTGCATAACTTGGCACATGCATTGCTGTGTTTTAACAGAATTCAGCTCGAGGCTATCGTTTATAATCATGAAACTTTATAGGTTTGTTTTTGATTACTAATGTTTGCTTTATAGGTTTGCCGAATGATTTACGCTCGATTGATTGCTGATGACGAGCACGAAAAGCTTATGAAAATTCTCCAATCGACATCATCGGCTCTTGATGAGGGTAACATTTTTAGACCTTGTGTCCCAATGAAGCAATTATTGGTGACTGATGCAATATTTTTATACTTTGTTCTCATTAAGTTTTATACAGCCTATTGTAAAAAGCATAGGAATCTGCGTAAAAAATTGGGATATAATCAGTTCCATTATTCTTACTGAAATAGTGAAAACAGGTCCAAAAATAATTACTTACATTTATCATAGCCAACTTTGATCAACGATGACGAATGGTAAGTGTTATATTTCGTTTTGTCTGATTATTCGTCAACATTTGTGCGATTCATAATTTTCTTTTTTGGGTCGTTTTCACTATGTGAGTGTTAAACGGATATTTATGTCACTATCCCAGCTTTTTACATATCCGTAGGGTGCTTTATTACTGCTTCATGTGCCCGTTAGAAATTTTTATATAGGCTGGAGCAAACCAAATGAAGATTAAGGTTGAAAATATTGCACCAATCATAAATAATTGCTCAATTGGGAGGGAAGCTTTAGAGTACAAGCATAGGGGTGATATCATGTTTTTAGCTGGCGAGACTTTGAGTGCGGATGATCTGCGGGCCCTGCAATCGGACATTGCGAAGAAAATTGCTAAAGCGAAACGGATTTCGAACAGGAAGCCGGTGGAAATCGATCTCGATTAATCTGTTAAAATGTGATCTCATTTTGTCATATCGTTTTTATTATGAATATGTGATCTATTGAAATGTTAGTCGTCCTAAGCATTTGAAAATGTTTCAGTTGTAAACGGGTCATTTTGATGAGCTTTAATATTGCCTTTGTTGATTTCGTTTTAATAAATTATTGGTGCTTATATAATATTGCAACATTTGATACCCTCAATCATTCTTATATCTCGAATTTTTGGCGGCCTATTTATATGGACAAGAATAGTTTTAGATGAAATTAGGTGACATTTTTCCGGACTTCAGTGCAGAAACCAGCGACGGGCCTATAAAAAGCTTTCACGAATGGCTTGGGTCAAGGTAATGTTCTTTACTTTTTAATGTTGATATACAATAATTTTTGTAATGCGAAAATTTCTTGCTTTAAATTACGAATACTCATTCGTTGGAAGATAGAATTTACCGTGTTAGGTTTTTATCATCACTAGGGACCGGATTCTTAGGTCTTTTCCTAAAAAAACCTAAAAGACCTAAAAAGGCCTTTTTTGGGAAATTTTAGGTCCCATCCTATTTTGCCTAAAATCGTAATTTTATGATCCTAATACCGTCATTTTCTCGGATTTTTGCAAAATTTTCACAAAAACTGGCAATTTTTTGCCAATTTTTGTGGAATTTTTTCACTTTTAAGACTTTGTTGTGTTAATTTTTACTTTTTGGTATTTTTTGTGCAACATAAAAAATGTTTAATTTGAATCCAAATTTTAGCGCCCAAAGTCAAAATGCGCCAAATTCGATAATTTGAACCGGAATATTCGAAAAATTTCGCCAATTAAAGTGAACATGAGCAAAAATTAGTTAAAACTGGCTATAAATGTGTTACTGTTGGTAATTCGATGTAAAATACGGTCCTAAAATGACTTTTTGGGCGAAATTTGATCCTAAAATGACCATTTTGGTGGGACCTAAAAGGGACCTAAAATGGCCTTTTTTGGGACCTTTTTAGGATCCTAAAATGCGATTTTTGGGACCTAAAAATCCGGTCCCTAATCATCACCATTGTTTTAATAATATGTTAACTAGTTTTCACCAAGGAAGGACCTGATTGATACTGAACAGTTTCTGCGCATTCCTTATAATTAGAGAATGTGAATCATTTTGGTTGCTGGAATTTCTTACAATATTTTGCACAAATTTCTTAAGCTCATAATTTTTTGCCACATTATTTGTGGAATTTAGCTGGGCGATCCTGTTTTCTCATCCTGCGGATTTCACACCCGTCTGCACCACGGAACTGGCGCAAGCTGTCCAGATGAGCGAGGACTTCAAGAGAAGAGGTGTCAAGATGATTGCTCTAAGTTGTAAGTGCGTTGCTACAAAATATTCTGATACTAATTTCATTAGGTGACTCGGCTGAATCTCATCGTAAGATTTTCTCTTCATTATCGGTTCTATATGCACGGTTTTTAGGAGGATGGCAGGCCGATATTCTCCATTATGCCGGTCAAAACTCAGCTCAAGGTAATGCGAAAATTTGGCCAGATTATAGCAGAAAGCCGACGCCAAAAAATCGCCATATTATCGTGTAATGTTTCTGAGCGTTTCTTAACGATTACCTAGTTCATTAAGAACTAGGTGTGCCTAGTTCCACTCAACGTTACTCTTGACTCAGCATTACCTTTATCGCCTCCCCACTACAAATACGGTGTTTCACCTCACTTTTTTTAGGTGTGCCTTTCCCCTTTCCGATTATCGCCGATGAGAAACGGGAGTTGGCCAATCTACTGCAAATGATCGATCCCGACGAAGTTGACGCGAAGGGAATACCCTTGACTGCGAGAGCGGTAAGCTTTGAAAATGTCTGTTTCGACTAAGAAAAATATAAGATTTTCTGTTTAGGTTTTCATAATTGGACTGGACAAGCGCCTGAAGCTGTCTATTCTTTATCCGGCAACAACGGGTCGCAACTTTGAGTAAGTTTTTAATGCAATTTGTATTATTGTGCAATGAAAATATTTCAGTGAAATCCTCCGCGTGATAGATTCCTTGAAAGTGTCGTCTGAGAAGAAAGTGGCTACACCGGTTAATTGGAAGGTGATTATGAGTTTGTTATGATTCAAAAATAACCCGGCATTATAGCTGGGCCACGTTAGAGTAAATTTCTGGCATTTACATATGTCTCAGCCAATCCTCCCAATGATAAATTCCAGAAGCTTCAAATGTTTCGGAATTATTTTCAGTTAAGATTTTTATCTGATGAATTGGCGATAAGAAAACTCTCGGGGATTTTCTCGAACCAAATTTGCTTGCATATGTTTATTAAGTTGTAATATCCTAGCCCAACAATTATTGTCACGAAGCACATTCAGCTCAAGACCAATTTTGTTACAGAACGCTGGAATATTCTGAAATATGATCCTGCGTTTTTTCGTCAACTTTCGAATTGACAATGTCGATCCGATTAATTCTTCCGGTAGCAGATGATCAATTTTAATCTAGAAAATTGAGAAGATATATTTTGTCGGCACATAATTTCTTGATTAAACAGTACTTTATTGGCCTTGTTTCTAGATTAAAACATTTTATTGTTAAAAAATTATTCACTTGAGATTTCGGCGATTTTAAATAAATTCAATGATTTCATACCTTTTGTCTACTTTTCCATGTGCAAAGGTTATTTTTTTATTAAACTACTTTTCAGCTCGGTCAGGAATGCATGGTTCTCCCCTCGCTGAGCGACGAAGATGCCAATGCCTTATTCGACGACCAAATAAGAAAAGTGGACCTTCCTTCGAAGAAACCCTACATGCGCTTTACGGATATCAACGGTTAATAAAAAAAATACCTGACAACCCAATTTACCTGTTTTCATATCATTACCGGTTATTATATTCATAATATATTTCTTGTCGAAATAAATAATTTATTGTAGTTTGGATTGTGGTGAATAATTTTTATGGTACTTTTGTCATAACATAGTCTGTTTTCAGGAACATAAAACACAAAAAATTTTCTCTCTTTACAACATTGTTTCTATGCCTATCTTGTATTCTTGTTCACGGGTTTTCATATAGTCAGGAAACTGGCTATTTGAGAATCGCAGTGCCAGAAATTCTTCATTCATTTGAAGTTTTCAAAACACAATTGTCTCGTCACGAAAGTAAATTTCAAAATATTTGCTTCACTCTTCAAAAAGTGTTATGATTGAAGCATTTCTTTTCGTGTATTTCATAACAAAGTTCAATTGGGATTCTCTCTGAAGATGCCTAAACCCCTTTGAACTCGTTTTTCCGTAGAATTTCATTGTCAGAGATAATAGGCGAAACAATGAATTCACCAATTTAGCTATCCAATATTCTTTATCACTAGTAAGGTGGAAAGGGCGCGGCAAAGCCGCGCCCGTCGAATTCTCTTGTGTTTGGTATTAGTTATCATATTTTTCCATTTTTCAAATTTTCGATTTTTCAGTTTTTCCATTTTCAATTTTCAGAATTTTTCAGTATTCTTCGGTATTCTTCAGGATTCTTCGGGATTCTTTCGGTTTTTTCCGTTAGAATCTCTGGTGGTTTGGTATTAGTTATCATATTTTTGTCAGTTGTCCACCCCAGGGTTGGCCAGTTGTCCACCCCCGGGTTGGCCAGTTGTCCACCCCCGGGTTGGCCAGTTGTCCTCCCAGGGTTGGCCAGTTGTCCTCCCCCGGTTGGCCAGTTGTCCTCCCCAGGGTTGGCCAGTTGTTCTGTCTCGAATCATGGATTTGGTAACTTAAATCTCGAATCGGTCTCTGTCAACTTCAATCACAAATCATGGATTTGGTAACTTAAATATCGAATCGGTCTCTGTCAACTTCAATCACAAATCATGGATTTGGTAACTTAAATCTCGAATCATGGGTTTGGTAACTTAAATCTCGAATCGGTCTCTGTCAACTTCAATCACAAATCATGGATTTGGTAACTTAAATCTCGAATCATGTGTTTGGTAACTTAAATCTCGAATCATGGGTTTGGTAACTTAAATCTCGAATCATGGATTTGGTAACTTAAATCTCGAATCATGGGTTTGGTAACTTAAATCTCTAATCGGGGCCCTGTCAACTTCAGTCACAAATCAGGGCTCTGTCAACTTCAGTCACAAATCATGGATTTGGTAACTTAAATCTCGAATCATGGATTTGGTAACTTAAATCTCGAATCGGTCTCTGTCAACTTCAATCACAAATCATGGATTTGGTAACTTAAATATCGAATCGGTCTCTGTCAACTTCAATCACAAATCATGGATTTGGTAACTTAAATCTCGAATCATGGGTTTGGTAACTTAAATCTCGAATCGGTCTCTGTCAACTTCAATCACAAATCATGGATTTGGTAACTTAAATCTCGAATCATGTGTTTGGTAACTTAAATCTCGAATCATGGGTTTGGTAACTTAAATCTCGAATCATGGATTTGGTAACTTAAATCTCGAATCATGGGTTTGGTAACTTAAATCTCTAATCGGGGCCCTGTCAACTTCAGTCACAAATCAGGGCTCTGTCAACTTCAGTCACAAATCAGGGCTCTGTCAACTTCAGTCACAAATCAGGGCTCTGTCAACTTCAGTCACAAATCAGGGAATTGGTAACTTAAATCTCGAATCATGGGTTTGGTAACTTAAATCTCTAATCGGGGCTCTGTCAACTTCAGTCACAAATCAGGGCTCTGTCAACTTCAGTCACAAATCAGGGCTCTGTCAACTTCAGTCACAAATCAGGGCTCTGTCAACTTCAGTCACAAATCAGGGCTCAGTCAACTTCAGTCACAAATCAGGGCTCTGTCAACTTCAGTCACAAATCAGGGAATTGGTAACTTAAATCTCGAATCATGGGTTTGGTAACTTAAATCTCTAATCGGGGCCCTGTCAACTTCAGTCACAAATCAGGGCTCTGTCAACTTCAGTCACAAATCAGGGCTCTGTCAACTTCAGTCACAAATCAGGGCTCAGTCAACTTCAGTCACAAATCAGGGCTCTGTCAACTTCAGTCACAAATCAGGGCTCTGTCAACTTCAGTCACAAATCAGGGAATTGGTAACTTAAATCTCGAATCATGGGTTTGGTAATTTAAATCTCTAATCGGGGCTAATGTTCTGGAAAAAGCCACTTTTTGGGTCAAAAATCCAAAAACCGATTCCATTTTCGGATTCAGCGTATCGAAATACCCCATTCCTGCAATTTTCAGCTTTTTTGGCCTTCAAGAGTCAAATTTTCAAGAAATGGATTTTTTATGGAAAAAGCCACTTTTTGGGTCAAAAATCCCGAATCTGAACCCATTTCCGGATTCAGCGTATCGAAATACCCCATTCCTGCAATTTTCAGCTTTTTGGGCCTTCAACAGTCAAATTTTCAAAAAATGGATTTTTCTGGAAAAAGCCACTTTTTGGGTCAAAAATCGGAAAACCGATTCCATTTCCGGATTCAGCGTATCGAAATACCCCATTCCTGCAATTTTCAGCTTTTTTGGCCTTCAAGAGTCAAATTTTCAAAAAATGGTTTTTTCTGCAAAAAGCCACTTTTTGGGTCAAAAATCCAAAAACCGAACCCATTTTCGGATTCAGCGTATCGAAATACCCCATTCCTGCAATATTCAGCTTTTTGGGCCTTCAACAGTCAAATTTTCAAAAAATGGATTTTTCTGGAAAAAGCCACTTTTTGGGTCAAAAATCGAAAAACCGATTCCAGGACCCCCCCTGGAAATCGAAATAAGCCCCCCCCATGAATTTTTTAAATTTTTTATCCCGATAATTTTTCACCCTGAATCCGAATCCGTCTTCACTTTTTTCCACCGCTTGACAGATCTCGAGATCTCAGCGTTCCACACAGACTCCACCTGCACATTATATATAGGAAAATAACTTTTCTTATCTCAATTTTCAACAAATTCTATCAACCAAAAATATATCTTAAAACTCATTTACTATAAAGGTCAACGATAGTCCAGGATTAACTAGAAGACTACCTTTCACAGAACATTTCACCTTTCTTTTCGAAGAGACGTCAATGACTTTGCCATAAAAGTGTCCTGGCCGAAATTGTTCTCGAACTATAATATATTCTATCTTCGGATCAAGATTGAGAGTGGCTCGATTGGAACTGAGATCTCTTCCGCAAGAGATCAATCCGGAAATTCTGAGAATACCAGTCAATCTTGAAAGTTCCTTGGATAGCGGTACCAAATCATAAGGAAGATTTTTAGGGGTTGATAGCTGGTCAAGGCGCAGTACCTCAATTATTTCGGGACCAGGACGTTTTCGAGAATCCTGACGCCGAAGGTTTTTAATACAAACTATCGAGAGTATTGGCAATTTTGTGCCCGGAAATTATTTTCTATTTTTGTTTTTGTTCCCCGAGAAATTTTAAAATGCTTTCCTGGATTCCAAAAAGATATAAATTTTGGAGTCGGGAACAAATTCTGCGGGACAAATAAATGCACTCTCGAGCAATTTTTCATAACAAATGAAGATCTTTGAACGATTTTTGGTCCTTCGACGGGGCTCTTCCAGAGAAGATCCTTAAATGTAATATCAGACAAAGCTGCCTAATAGTACAAATATAAATTGACGAATAACAGTACATTCAATCTTCCTAATTAACTGGTAATCAATTTTCTTGAATTAAAGATCACATCTGTAAAAAATTACCAGCGAGTTATTTTAAAAGTGAACAGTTATGTTGTAGTTGATAGTTTCTGAACTCCAATGTATCTTTGGAGAATCTCCGCTTTTCAAAAAGTTTATGAGTTCCCTCTCTCATGGTCTGGCAGGTAAGTAAAAATATGGATGATTTGATATTGCTGAAACCTCTAGGTCCTGAAACTTTTGGGCTCCTCAAATTTTCGAGCAAAAAGTTGATCTAGAATGAAAACTCAAAAAGAGACATGTGACAATCTCAAGACAAACTGTAATTACACAGGTCCCCACCGAAGATCCTTATCAACATTTTACCAGACGTTTGGAAACGTTAGATTGCATAATATTAAATTTCATCTTTACCTTTCGTAACGTTCTCGAGATTGCTAGCATGCCAACAGGTCTTACAGGTATGGTGACAAGATATTACAGGTAGATAAATATCAGTTGTAGCAGAAATCGAAGCCTTGAAGCTTGAATAGAATCCTGAATAGTCTCCGAGACATGGCCCTATGTAGGAATGCTGAATCTGAGTACTCTCAGCAATGCCAACATCTTGCCTGGTCTCGGAACGACTACCTGGAATTTTTGAATTCCCGAATTCCATTGAATAATTCCTTCTTACAAATTTTCTCGAGTTTTAAGTACGGAAAATGGATTGAATCCCGGAATACTTCTGAAGGAGCGATTGAACTGAAGGCGCATAGTTTTGGCCTTCAAGATTTACCTTCAGGATCTCGACCTGGAATTACAAGAATTATTAGCAAATTAGACGGTTGTCAAGGATGGAATTGACTTAATTCTTGGAACAAAGCCATGGAATGGGCCACAGGCCTCCCGAAATATGTCCGAAGACAACATAATAGCCAATTTCCTGTCTCTTGGCAACTCCGCCTGGGGGTGGTCTCAATACAGGGACCAGCCGCAGGCATACCTGGTGGCATAGCCTGGTTACATAAATATTCGTTAGCATGGCCGTAGGAGAAGATTTTGCCTCGAGAAAAATTTAGAGTGGCGATTTTCGATAGTATAAATATTCGGAAAAAGAAAATATAAGTATAAACACTCCCGAGAATTGTTATCCTGAAAAAGGTCTAAGACAGGTGAAAAGGTCAAGACTTTAGAAAAGTTGAGACATAGCCTAAAGGGCCAAAGGAGTCAAACTGAGTTAGTGGGATCAGAGTAAGATCAAGAGTGAGAACAAAGTGCCTGGAGGCATGACTGGGATTGAAAGGTCACCGAATAGGGTCAGGTGATTTTTCAAGTTTTCCGGAATGCTGGGATAATGTCTAAATATGGCAACATTTATAAGAAAAATTTTTGGACTTCTTTACAAAAAGTTGAGATTTTCGAGATTGCATAAAGTCATCTCGTGGAGTTGAAAGTAACATTTTCCGAGTTTCAAAATTTCTGGCATCAGTAGAGAATGTAAAATAATTTCGGGCCGCATGGAATCAATACAATCCCTTCACTTTTGGCACTGCAAACTGTACAGCGAAAGATTTTGGCAAAAAATTTGGCTTGGCGCCAAGAAACACAGAAAATTGCGGCTTTTAAGGTAAAAAGACCAAAGATCACATCAACACTTTGCAAGGCCTACTTATTCAATAACGGTTTTGCAAATTTAAACTTTTGGGGCCGTTTTTGTTATAGCGCCAAAAATAATGTCGCTAAACTTCTTACAGTTAATAATGGAAAGACCACACAAAATGTTAGAATGCAGAGAAATTTTACCTCTGAACTTGATAATTTTCTAAATGTCACACGCGAGCAAATTTAATAATTATAAATATCTGAAAGGTCATGGCTCTTGGTCTACTCTAGTATTTATCCATGGCCGATCTATGATCCTAGCCGGAAGCGCCTCTAAGCTGGAGGCGGCCAAGAATAGCCGCAGGCGAGGCCCGGCAATTTCTCCCCACTGTCATTTTACACCATAATTTTTTCTAGAACATTCTAGAAAATATGTAGTGGCTCAATTAATTCTCATTAGACTCAGGCAGATATACCCGCAGATTATTGACGACACCTATCAGTCCCGACTGATAGGTATGACCCGACCGAAAAATTTTACCTGAAAAAATTATGATGCCGATACGGTCTATTGTTTTTTGGTGTTTCCAGCAGTTTAGAGCTTAGAAATTTGCACTGTAATTAATGACTTACCTCTGATTTCGTTACCTGGCTTTGCATTGGCAAATCAATTCGAGAATATTAGACCTGGATTAATAGACAATCAATTGATGGGATTAAAAGGGGCATCCGTAAGTCCTGTCTGGATTTTTACCACACTACGTGGCAAATCCAATGGACGACGCATGAATCATATATCCAACATGGCAGTGAGTCAAGGCCAGCACAGGTATGCTAAAGGTTTCGAGAGCTGTCGATTTACCTTTCGAGCCAATTTCGTGTTGGAATAGCACCGTTAGCCGAGGGTATACTAACTTTTGACCATAGAAATAAGCGTTGAGAAAATTTCAAATACCCAAATACCTGAAAATTCTCGTACTCAATACTATTCAGGTAGAACAAGTAAATCCATCTATTCCTGGGACAGCTTCTCGGGAAATAGTACGCCGTTATCCGAGAGTATACTGATTGTTAGCCATAAACTAGCAAGCATAGAAAATCTCGAATGCACAATACCTGAAAATTCTCGTCATTCATCTGTCCAGGTAGCGTAATACCGTTTGCGGTTTTTCGTCAGGTAAGTAACACTGCTTTCGTCTCAATGACGACAATCCTGGCCAAGAGACAGCGCCCAACACGGAGACAGCCGCCGGGAGATTGAGAAACGGGCCAGGAGATTGGGACGCGTCAGCATTGAATTTTGGGATAAAGTCACAGGTAGTCAGGCATAGGACATGCTCACCTATTGACAAAACTGACTCCAGAGGACGGACTGTTGGTCCCGACGAACTAGTCGAGATTCAAGGCAAAATTCGAGACTGGAGTGCGCACTGCGCAGACAGGCAGACCTGGCAAAATGTACAGCAAACAGAGCTCTAGCCAAGGTGAGCTGAGCTCTTCTCGATTGAGTCCGAGACTAAGGATGGAAGAAAACTGGGGTGGGTCTTCTCGCGTGGCGTCGCTGGCCGCGCTTGTGGCTCAATGTTTACTCAGTATTCGGTGTTGAAAGACTGGCCCTATCCCAGCCCCACCCAGCCGAGTCCCGAGAGCCCAAACCGCACATCGTCAGCCCCTATCCCGGCGCTAGTATCGAGAATAGTATTGAGATGGTAAATGAGAGAATAACTACTTTGGGAAGCTTTTTGCTAACGGGAATGTCTGGAATGTGAGCTTTGCGTTTGGAGCAAACTATAAAAAAAAAAAAATCTAAAATTAGGTTTACTATGGTAAGAATTGGTATCAGTTACAGGTGGGCCAGCGACATAGTACTTTCGCAACTGTCAAAATTGGATATACAATTGGAAATACAAGTGTTCTAGGCAAAATTCGAGAATCTCATGTATAAACAGGCTAAGATTGTGTCATGAGTCTGGATTCAAGACTAAGGTCGATAGTGTTGAATCCAAAGTCTTCCAAGGACTTGACTCGAGATTGAATCGACTGAAGACCAGGATTGCGAGTTTCAAGTCAAGAGTCTCAACATTGAAACAAACTCGAGAATCGAATTTGCGCAGTCTTAAATTTACAGAACCCGTTAGAAGTCTCCGAAATATTGTCTCAAACTGAACTTTCTTTGACAACCAGAAAGAATGGCTCACTATCGAGACCTAAGACTCTCGATCCACTCAAACAATGTACAAAGTCACTCGAGAGTCTCGAGACTGTACCAAAACTTCTCCACTGACGCACCTGGAAAATCTCATCCCGCGCACCCCAAAACGTCTGTCCCTGCAAAATGTGCCCACAATCTCGAGACAATACCTTCACTCTCGGTCCACCGACTCGCGGCTCAACTCAGGTCGCAGCCTCCGTTATATTCCAGAGCGGAGTCGAGAGTTTGTTTGGATAAGTATTTAAGAGTGCTTTCGCGAGCGCACTTTCAAGACCATCGGATTGACTTCGCTGTGTTTTGACTTTGCAGTCTTTGTGTGCGATCGAGACTGATGACTCGATTCCCTACCTGACCAGGTGAGTCTCCAGATTTGTGATGCAGAGAAAAAAGAGATTAGATTGCGCTCCCGAGCTTACATACACTCAGCGAATCGGCTTGCGACAAAAGGCTAGTTACCTGCTGGTTGGCTACCGGAAAGATGGATTGGACAGGTGAATGGAAAGGTAATTCCTGTTGACTTTTGGAAAGAGACTTTTGAGCAAAGTTGAGATGACGTATTTATCTAACGCTTTATTTGATGACGAGAGCCATTTGCTTCAAATTTGGGACTCCGAAAATGAGGAATGTGAGTTCCGTTATTGCACCTCAGTGGTCGAGATTCTTGACTTGAGAGTCAAGAGTCGATATTGATGTCAACACTGAGATTCTGATATCAAAGATTGTTCAATAAAAACATAAAATTCTTGATTTTTTAGGTGCATAAAGTTCAATCTAAGCAGGAAAAGCTTTTGAGTCGAGAATCTCGAGTCTAAATTGAGAGCAAGACCATCAAATTTGGGACTTGGATGGTACATACAATTATGGAATAGTCATTAAATATATTTATTAATCTTTCACATGATTACTTTAACAGAAAACATTAAACTTCACAATATACAACAAGGTGCCAAAGGAATTTCAGACTATAACTGAGCATTCATGAATGGAATTATAACAACAAATGGCGCTGTTGGCAAGAATACTTTAGGAAATAAACACCTGGAATATATCGTAACAATGAAATTATAGTAGTGGGTTTGATAGCCCAATCTCGACTTTTAAGTTTATGGTCCCTCTAAAAATGCCCTTCGAGTTTTTTCTAGAAATCGCAAGAAATTAAGGTACCTTAGATGACATCGAAGTATTTCAAAACAAAAAATCAGTTTCTAGTCGCTCAGGGACCAAAGATCAACATTCCGAATACTGGGCATCGTTCTCGAGTATATCCTAAGTGTGGTCCTATCAAAGGATGGCCATAAATGGGATGTATGATCACAATGAGAGTATAAGCAGTTCCGAACCGGGACACTAAGAAAAAGATGCAACAAATGCATATGAGAATACTGTAAAGAGAAAACACAATAATACGGGAATTTCGATTATATTTCTGTTATACGGCGACGGAGTTCTCATTTTGCTCGAGGCGGCTGAAGTTCAGGTGCGCATAGATCAGTACTCCGATGTCGCGGTGATGATTGTCCACAGCGATTGATAACGCCGTTTGGTTGTCCTAAAATTTTTGTCCATTTTCATACGATCAATTATTATTCGGAGTAGAGACCGGCAAAAGTCCGCGAATCCCGAACATGGGACCGGGAAATTTGTCGAGATCGGGATCGATCCCGTGACCGGGAATCCTTTTTTCGAAAAATGGAACCGGAAATCCAGGTTTCGTGGGAACGAAATCTAGGTATCGACCGGTCTCTAATTAGGATAACGACTTACACAATCGGTCAGTGACGCGTCAATATTGGGCCGTTTCAGCAGAATCTTGACAATCTCCTTCTGGCCATGCTCGGCGGCACACATTAGCGCTGTTGATCCGTCGGCGTCCTAAATGAAATTGTTTACTAGCCAATTTTACCCAAGTTTACAGAGAATTTGAAATTGACTGATTTACCTGAATATTGACATCCGCTCCACAATTGAGCAAAAGATTGGTGGTATCTACTCTGCCATGCGACGCTGCCAGCATCAAAGCCGTTTGGGCGTGCTAAAGTTGAACTCAATAATCGATGGCTCTAATTTGTCATAGTTATACCAAGAGTCTTGAATTTTCCTTGTACTTTTGAAATTTCAGTAGTTCAAAAATACAGGTAAATCCACAGGTAAATTTTCAAAGATCTCAAAGAAATCCATAAAAGGACTTACCTTCAGGGCTTTAGCATTGACATTCCCCACATTGAACAATCTTTGAATTATGGCGAGCTCTGTTTCATTTTTTATAGTGCAAAGAGCCGCGAGCATCACCGCTGAATACCCAGCTTTGTTCATCTCATCCACGCGCATTACTTTTGAATCGAGCAGAACGCTGATCACGTCGTAGTTCTCGTGAGACACAGCGTAGTGTAGAGCGGTATTGCCCTGGAAATAGGTAATTGAGTAAAGTTTGTTAAAATATTAGAAAGACCTTATAGGGCAAAGATAATGTCTCGTGACCTGGGAGAAACTTTGAAAAATTCGACTTTTTTTCGTCTGAATAAACGCTTTTGCACCAATTTTTGAGCCTAATTTTTACATCAAAATACTACTTGTGGCATTTAATATAAGAATTAGACATAAAATATTGGGAAAAGTAAGGATCCTTCCTTACTTTAGGAAGGAAGGATAAGCGAAAAATCAACCCTTAACTTCGGTAAACAAATTTGAATGCAAACTTAACAAACGATTACAAAAATTCACAAATATGTTTCTTTCTCTATTTCAATTTTCACGCTTTTGTGAAATTTTGATTTATTTTCAATTGTTCCCAGACTTTTTGCGACAATGTTGCCGCTTTTTATACGATTTCACAAAATTCTAATTGGGATTTGGTCCACTGTGGCGTATCATTTTCAGTCGCGTGTATAAAACATATAAAATGTTGCGATATGACACTTCACATTGTTGATTGAACACTAAAAACCTACGTTCTGGTCATTCAAGTTGACTACAAATTCCATCAGCTTTGGAGAGATTCCCTCGAGTGCATCGATAAACGCCTCGACCAATTCGGCATTTGCGTTGCGTCTCGTTGACAATTTGAGCCACTCGTGTTGAACATATTTGTAGGCCCAATCCTGGAAAGTTAAAAATGTTACTATGTTCGTAAATTGCACAAAAATTACTAACTGTTGTGGGGTCCTCGGTAGGGTCGAGTCCGGATTCTGCGTTCTCGCTGAGCAGTGTTAAGTGCTGATCCACAGTTTCAAGCGCCTGAAAAGATTATAAAATTTAATAAAGAAATACTTTTCAATTATAAAAGAACTAATTTTGGACACAAAATTGAATTTCTTCGTTTTTTAGGCCAATCACCTTTTTAACTTGAAATACTCGATAAAATTTAGTAATTCTTATTTACGTACTATTTGTTGAAGAGTATCAGAAAAGTTTCGGGACAGTTTAATGTTTCACGAAGAACTTTCTACAATATTCTACAGTTGTACCATTTTAGAAGATAGCCTATAGAGGTATTATATGGCAACAGTAGGAGATATTACCTCTTTGAGCGGCGCAGAGAGCTCGAAATCCGCGCCAAATAACACTGAAGCGTCTTCCCTCTCGCTCATCTCATAGGTGCCACCTCCCTCAGACGAAGAGGACGACGCACCGTCTCGATCGAAACCGTCATCGTCCTGATAGTGGTCCAGGTCGTGTTCTTCCATAAGAATCGAAGGTTCGCTCGCGGAATTGTGACTAAAACTTTTTAAATAATTGAGGAAAGGTTATTTTATCATACCTGTAATATGCATTGGAAGAGGTAGGAGCTAGATTGGGATGATATCCTCTGGGCATGGAGCCCCACGCCACCAGAGATCGCATTTCGGAACGCAGAGGCGTTAAGCGGTCAGCTGCTTCGTCTTCCTGAAAAAATTGGATGAAAGTGACAAAATCTACAGTAAACCGAGCACTATCCTGAAATTATTTCCTAAGGACACATTAAGATTCCGCTCATAACAGTCTTTTATTTGGTTGATCCTTTCTTCTAAATATTCACACTGTTCAAACAGATAACTTTATGTCATTCAGACGAAGTTTAATATTTCTCATTATGGATATCCTTCTGAGTAAGTACTCTCAAAGTTACTGCCGAGAAGCGGTTACAGCAATAAATGGAATTTGAATTGTCCCGGGCACGTTTTCTGGCATTGTATCTTTTTATTTCTAAATCTCTCCTATGTTTTTATACAGAATGTGCAACCGACAACTAAAATGAAAAGGATAAAAATATGATTCGTTATCATGAATCGTTACCAAATTAAATAAAAAAGTGCAATGCCAGTTGAAATTTTCAACCAATCGGATTTTAACATTTATTTACTGTTGTAACCGCAGTTTGTAAGGTTCTTTAGTCATTATTGCTAAATTTTGTTTCCGACATAAATATATGAAGTCAGAATGTAATCTGTACCCCTTAACAATATTATACACTTCTTATCCTACTCAAAGAAAAATTTATCAGTTCTCACCTCATCCGGTGTTTCCGGAACTACAGTCGGTGAATACTTGGCGAACTTCGGCCGAGGAATTTTGGCCGACACTGGCTCGGGCAAATTAGCCATAGGTCCCGAAAATCCTTTCTTTAGCACGACCATTTCCTTGAGCGCTCTCTTTGGACCGGACGAGGGAGTCGATGGCTCAGCAGAGTCATTTTTCTAAATATTTGGTAGATTTTAAGCAATAAAACTGATACAATTTCGCAACATACGTTGAAATGCCTATTTGTGATGTAATCCAAATCATCGACTTCAGCTTTGCACTTTTCTGTTCTGTAGCTCCTATAATTGCCAGAGTTTCGTTGAAACGACTGATTCTTTTGTTGTGGGTCTGTGAGCAACTTCCGGATGGCCTCGGCCCGAGATGGATCTACCTGACGAGATGGCGTCGATCGCTGCTGACCCGGTTCAACCATTATCACAGTCTGAAATATGAGTCATTGAAGTAAGGAATAGAGGAGGAACGCAATGTTCTACTTAAAACGTCTGAAACAAGATTACCCCCAATGAAATGAATGGCAACGAATACAGACGGCACAAGTTTCCTCTGGAAAATTTGTATACCTCTGGAATGCGTGGTAATCACATCCTTTATTAAGTCCTGTTACAAATATAAAATTTTTATTTGCATTCTAGCATTGGCACTCATTTGGTAGAGGTAAGCTTATTTTTGATGTTTCATGCTACCCCAGTTTAATCTATGAAATCCATATCTATGAAATCCCGAAATGTTGGACTTTAAGCAACAACACTCACCTGCACATCTGTTTCAATACTGACTCTGTCCAAGGAGCCAGTCTCCTCTGCGTCAACCAACTCTAAGCCCTCGTCTTCTGCCGTATGGTCGGATCCACGCGGTGATCCATGGCTTGTTGAAGGGCTCAATGTTTGACTCGTAGCTGACAAACGATGTGTATCCTAAACAGAATCTGTATTCTACAATTATAGTCGGGAGCGGGGGAGAGGGAGAATGTGGGTAAGTTAAGACATGCATTTTGAGAGAGGTACCACAAAATCGATTAGTCCAAAGAGCAATTTTTGGATTGGAATTTTCAAAACACAAACCATCGGCGCTTCAATATCATCCGTAATTTTCTCATACGGCTCAGCTCCCGACGATATGGAAGATGTGCGATCGCATTTGGCGCATGTGATCATTATGAATTGGTCCGAATTTGATTCTTCTTCGTCCGTCTCCGTGACTTTGTCCACACTCTTGCGCTTATTCGCTTTCTCCTCAGCCAGCCTTTGTGTAACCTGGAATAGAAATATAATTATGAATCTTTCAAAACAGAGATCATACTATCCTAGTTCAAAGGTTCTACTTCAAAGTGACTACAAAAATACAAGGGCTCTTTTTCAATAAATTTGCGGAAACGCGAAATTTTTGATCCTGAAAAATCTCATATCAGGGAATGCTTTCTATCGCTTCTTTAATTAATGTCACCTCTTCTTTCAACCAATCCTCGGCCAAGCTGTCGGTTTGACACTCAGCGTCCACGGGTTGTTTCGCTCTTTGAAGAATTCTTTCAGCTTCCGAATCCTCAGTTTTTGAATTCTCCGTTTGTGTTTCCGAAGTGACACTGATTTTCGGCTCTGTGATGGTTTCTTTGTGAGTAACCAAGGCTGGCGGGTTTGTGGTCGTGGATTTTTCTTCGGACTTTGATTTGACTTCGAAATTCAGACTTGAAGTGCTCGTGGATATTTCTTTGGTCTCGGCTCGGAAGTCCAGAGAATCGGTGCCAGTTTCTGGAATTCAAAATAGGACTAAGAATAATGATCATAGTATTATTATAAAAATTGATATTAAAAAATAATAAGTACCAGTGGCAAACCGATTCGCGAATATTTGTGAAAAATTATTTTTATATTATTTCGGGAATCTCTACTTTTACTTAAAAGTGTTTTGACTCAATACCTGCGATTAATATTGTGCAAAGTGGAACATTATATTTATACACATATAACCTTTAGCAGAGTTACAATTCGAACCGAATTGTCGATTCACTATTTCTCGGTCCTGTTAAGTGAAAAATATAAACTTTTTCGCTTTGCCAAACTACTTTAAAATAAATGTAAAGGATGCTATTTAGACTATAGGCCTGGATTAAGACCCGTATTAACCTGGACTATCTGGTTGACTCGACCACAGATTACAAATGCTAAAGTACACACAAAGTATCAAATATCAAAGAACATACCGACAAGTGTAGGGCCTCGATTGGAAGCTCCTGCCAAATTGGCGAGCAAGTGAGCTGGCTCTTCACCTGGATTATATTCGGGCTCGTGGCCCAGGCAGTATTGGAACTCGATCTCTAATTTGGGCTTCCTTTGAGCCGAATCCTTTCGTTTTGGCTTTGGGGGCGGCGTCGGTGGAGGAGGTTTGCTCTTCGGCGGGTCCAGGTCTTTTGTTTCCGTGGAGACTGTACGGACTTGTATGACTGGCTTCGAGGATTGAATCAAGGATTCCAATAAAGAGGAGTCGGTGCTCACGGATATGCTCTGAAATTTGACGTTTGCAATTCAAAAATTCATAATACTAAGTTCAAGATGTTGGCAATTTTTAAAGCGGCAAACTTTGTCAGTACTTTGCCTGTAGCCGATCAAAGTTTAAATGGTGGAAAATAAAATGCAACTTTGGAAAGAAAAAAATTGGAATTTATAGTTTTGCCGAAGAACGTTACCTTCTATAAATAAGAAATGTTTTAAGTGCTCTCTAATCTCAAATAGAGATTTTCGACTTTTTTGGTTCTCAAAATCCTAGAAGAAAATAGACATACCTTCCAGTTTGGAAGAGTGGTCTGAGTGCCACTGTTGTACAACACAGCCTCCTTCAGTTTCGCAGGAGGCGGCTGCGTCAATGTGGTAGAATAGGACTCCTCTTCTCTTACATAGTTGTGCTTCGGTATCAACGTTGTGAAGGCTGACGCTGAATGAGGAGGATTGATGAAACTCGGATTTGTGCTCGCCGATCGCTGATGCTCAAACTGGTAATCCAGGTTGTCACTTGGAATGTCTCCAATAAGCACATCGTTTGCGTGATCCAATCGCCATTTTGGGGCGGAGGCACTTCTCTGCTAAAATGATTTGGATTAATATAATAAATAGCATTGCATAGAAATGAGTGACAGATTTGTTCTTAGTTTCATTTTCGCTCAAACGAAAACAAAGTAGTTATAATATTAGATGTCTAAGCTATAAAATATTTACTACAAGCAAGACTAAAGTGTAAAGTTAGGATTAAACCCCGGATTTCAAGGCTGGAAAATTTCCGGCCGGAAATTTTGATTTTTGGATGCCTTGTATTTTTGCTGGCTTTTAAATGTTCCAGAAAATTGCATCAATGTGGGAAACGTTTTGTTCGTATATAAATAGTCCCGAATCGTGTACTAGACACTTGTGCTATTTCTCTCAGCCCCATGAGACAAAAAATCACATCCGTTTCCCACAACTAATTTTCCAGATAAACGGTTGCTGCAGAAAAATGGAATATAAAATCCCTCGTCAAACATTCCATAAAATTAAGGCATACAATGACAATAAACACTCCCATTTCCATACCAAAATCCCATAAAGCAAACAGAATCATTTTCGTTCCGAAATAACAGAATAATGGTCCCATCAAGTTTTGCATAACAAATGACGGAAAGCCATTTACCTGTGTGGGCGACACGGACCTCCATTTGTCCGTTAGAGTAGCCCCGCCGCCGCCGCTGGATACCGGAGTGTCATAAAAAAGGTTCGTCGCGTCCTCAGGCTTTCTTCTTCTCACACTTGCGAATGAGTCCAAATCGAACAAAGACGACGAGGATTTGCCAGTTTGCCGGTAGCGATATGGTACTTGACTAGCTGAACTCGTCTGGTAGGCGCGGCTGGGAGAAGATAAAGATCCTAAGGTGTGGTAATAGGAGCGGCTTTGCAGGTTGGAATTCCGTAGTACCTACAACATCAATGATCGTTTTCTATTATGGATTTCAATGTTATACTATAAACTGATATTCAGCGGATAAACGATGGTAACCTGGAATCCGCTTTTAAACCTGGTGAGAGTGCTGCCCAAGAATCCGAAAAGGTGACTTGGATATGACGAAAATTACTCCAATATAACTTGTTCCTGCTCAAATTTTGGATAAACTAAGTATAGTTATTCATATCCAATTCACCATTTATGATTCAAGACTGGAAAACTTGCAGGTTATCATTATGAAAATTTGCGCCTAAATATTTGACTATAATTCAAGTAAATTTTCTTGAAATATAAAACTGTTAATAGTTTATCTTATTTTTGGATATGTTTTACATCTTTCGTAATATAAAAATAGAAAAAAAACTAACATTCGGGGTAAATCGCTGAGTGGACAACGCTTCCGGCTCAGGTGACAATACTCTATTACGGTACCCGCTGTCCAGGTATCTTCTCGGCGGCAGATTTTGTCTGAATCCATTTTGGTTCACTCCATTCAAGGCACCATTCCCACTTGTGACAGGAGTCGATGAAGACGATATCGTGTAATTGTAATTGAACTGTCCCGCATTGCCGCTCCCGGAATTCATGATAGGATGTGAGTTTTGAGACTGCCAGCCGGGTCGATTAGCGGTGTTGTTGAAGATCGTTTGAATAGCTGTGGGCTTGGGCGGCGGTAGAGGAGGCAAGTTTTTCAATTGAGATATACTCTGAGCGATGGCCGTGTAGTATGCTGAAAATTGAAATGGTTATTGTACATTGCTGCGAACAGAAAAGGCGAAATTCTTTTTGAAAAATTTGAGTGTTTGACCTCTAGGTGACAGTTGTGCTCATTAAAACAGTCTTGGGAATTAGGTTTTGGCTTAAAACTTGTTTCTTGATTTAATTTTAGGGATAGTAAAACAGAAAAAGCAGAATACTTTTAAGCAAGCGAAATAGCCAGCTTATCGATACAGAAAAATTAGAGTATCGAAAAGGCGACAAGTTAGGAAAATATCTATTTTTGTCAAGACTCTTGCCTTCTAGTGCAACTCTTTCATGGAAAAATGGTATCAAAATTAAGATTTATGCTCAAAAATTGTACAACTTTTTGGGTATAGGAAATTTTGGCAGTAGAATAAGAAATCAATCAATTTTGAGTATGAATCTCGTGTTTCGAGGGTCGATAATCTAGCTCCACTATGTGTAAGGCTCCATATAATGTATAATTCATGGTCAACCTATCAAATTACTTGAACAGTCTTTGTAAACGTAAAGACAGATATTTGCCCTTTTAAAGAAAGCACATTCCTGGAACACAAACGACAGGTAAATTATTAATGAATAATAAAAAACCATGATCCCTTCCAAAACTTCCAGAATTGTCCCCAAAAACGATAGTCGAATTTCACTTTCGCTCAATGACATTTCCAAAAACCTTCAAATTTTTGAAACGAGCAAAAGACCTTTGCAGGGATTATATTCATGGACACAACAAAGGACAAAACAGCACAACAAAGCCCACTTCCCGCACCAGTAACACCCCAGACTTGTTTTTGACTTATGCCTTCAATCTGAAGGCAATGTTCACAGAAATTAGCCGAGCAATTATGTCGTCAGTTAACAGAGACTTGATTATATTGCTCCAAACAAAATATGTACTTTTCGGAACAGGTGATGTGGGTGCTGACGTGAATCCGGCGGTTCGTCCTCCAGAATCCATTGCTCTGGTTTGTCCATAATTACCATAAGATTTCGTTGAGGATAGAATTTGCTGGATTTCGTCGTTAACTGAAAAAGAAAACATGAGCAATCTTCATTAAAATTAAAAACGCTCGACGAGACCAAGATTTTTCACAAATTCTGATTCTCAATTCTTGGCAATTGATCGAACGGAATTAGGATTTGAGTGCTCGGAAATACCAGTCCGAAATTTTTTCAAAATGACAATCCCGCCCATTCTTCCTATTGGGAAAAAAGTTTGAATCAGGTTTAGTTTTTCGAAAACCTGACTGAAAAGTACTGTGTCAAAACCGTTGTTTATTTTTTCTGTCAATAATTAAAGATAGCAAATATCATAAATTTCATAGCCCCATTGGTCAAAAGATAAACTAAATTGGAACCTTTAAAAAGCTGGCAAAATATAAAGTCTAAAAATGTGAAAACTAACCATTTTTCGATGGTGTTGAAGTTCTGAGAGGTAAAGGCATGGTTGGAAAATACTGCGGCATGCTAGTTGAATATAGCGAATCTGAAATTGTGGAACTTGCACCGTTATAGCGTCGAGAAGCTGGCGGCGATGCGATATAAGCTCGCTGTTGATGTTGCTTTAGGCGGCTCTGATGTTGAATTGATTTTGGTTCAGACGGAGGCCCTAAATTTATGTGTTTATGGTTTTCTATTAATTTTTATCATATCATTTGCTCAAAATACATAAATGAAACTTTTTATTTGACTTTAGACCAATATTTTTGTGCATTTCCTATATTTTAAGTTGACTTTTTTCAGATCAAAATTTTATGATTCAATTATTTTCAGAATTATCATCCCGCATCTTCGAATGGTCGAGCTCATAGGAAAATAAAATATAAATACGAGTAAAAGTGAAAACCCTTCTTTCCTACTTTTTTCTTATAACCCAATACTTGATGAAATATAAACTTATTTTACCATCTCTCGAACAGTTTCCCTATATTGATCATCTCTGATATTACTGTTTCTATGTCAACTTTAACTTATTTCCAACGCTTTTTATATTAGAATTCGTTAAAAAATGGTGTCTTTCATAAAGATTTCATCATAAAGTCATTGAATTTGACAAAACCTTGACAAAATTGGCAAAGAACGTTTTTGGCGCCAACGCAAAAATTTTAAAACATCGGAAAGAAAAGGTAGCATAGGGACAGCACTATCAGACTTACCTCCCAATATAGGGAAAACTGTACAAGAAATAAATCATTCTTTTATCATTTATTGCTTATTTGTGCTAACCTCAGCGTTAAATTTAAATCAAGACCTACCTCCATTTTGATATCCACCTTTCCTAATAGCCTGCGGCACGTTGGAATCAGACCGATGTTTGAGAATTGACGTCGGCATTTGAGGTGAAGGTTTTGTTATATTCAAATTCATGTCAGCGTTGAGAATATCGTCTAGATCACTATGGCCTTCGTCCATGGATTTGCTGAAAGAAAAATTTATTTCAACATAAATATTTTGTGCAAAAATACCTGAGAATGGAAGAGTCAAACATACTGTTATTGACAGCCGCTCCTCGTTCATCTATTGAACTGTCGAGCCCGTAACCGCTGCTCGTCGCGTGAGGACTAGCGGCGCCTTCAAAGGGCGAAGTGAAGAGGCGACGAGGTCGTTTGGAAGGGGATGACCAGTTCTAAAATTGAATTACCGTTGTTTGGCCTTAAGCAAATTTTATAGATATATATATAACAATATTGGGTATTCGATATTATTTTAGAGATTTTGGCAACTGAAATTTTGGATTATGCCGAAATGGTTCGAGAATCAGCCCCAAGGTCTCTCTCATTTTCCTGGATGTCTTAAGTTTATACCAAATAAGGAATTTTACCTGAATATGCTCCTTCCCCGTGGCGACATCCTCGGCAAACTTCACGAAATCCAAATCGATATGGAATCCATAAGGACAACATTGACATCTGCTAGTCCGAGACTCCTCAGCTGCGACAGGGTTCGTTCCATTTGCTTGGTTCCTTACATTCGTGTTCTGAGAATCGTATTTCTGCGAAATTGGAAATATCGGGTCAGTATCCTGATAATTTTCGGTCGCCAATGGAGGACGCATTCTTGGATGTCCTGAAAAAATTTAATTTAGTTTTACATAACGCAAAAACAGAAATTCGAGATCCAACTCACATTCCAATAAGTATACCGTTATATAAAATGGCAACAATTTATGGATAACTGTGCCAGGAATCATGGATCAAGATCATATACGAGCAAGAAAATTTTCGTAATTCGATGTCGGAGGCTAAAATAATGGGAAAACAGAAAATCAACAAATGGGAAATAGTGTGTATCTTTATATGTCTGCCATATATAAATCTTCCAAACCCGCGTCTCGAACCTCAAAGATCTACTTGGCAAAAAATGAAGGTGTGGTCCTAAACCAAAAATGTGTACTTTCATATCAAAATTGCTAAAACTTTCAAAACAGTATCCGAAACAAAACAAGTGAAAAAGATCCAAAAATAGACCGAATGATTGATTCCAATTTTGTTTCACGAAATCTTTCACAGAAAAACGCATCAGGTCCGTTATTTTTCACTTTTGGCCAAAATAAATCAATTTGTGGGCACTTCCGCTCCCATCTTTGATATAATTCACACCAACCATTTGGTCCTTCTAAGAAAAAAGTAGGAAAAAACGTTGGCGGGACTATATATGCCCTGGTTGTGGGGATCGCTTGGAAGGGAGATGATAGATGGATGACGATTTGGGGAGGAATCAATCTGTCACCTATAATCAAAGTCGCAGCAGCGACAACACCACAACAGTCCTTGCGGGCTTTGTGGTACAAAGAAGGCAAGTCCCCGGAGGTGAGGTTCTCTTTCGATGGATCAGGAGCAGCAGACGACATAGTGGAAACAGTTTGTGGGAGTGCAAGAAACTCAGGAGCACTCCAGGATCCTAGAGAAGATCCTATGGACCTGGAAGAGGCGAGATCACATGAGAAAGTGCAAGAGAAGCCTTGTGGAATGACCACCGGGAGAGACGGCTGGAGATCGGTGGGAGCGGGGTTTGGGAAGAGCGGTTTTGAACCAGCTCTTGCTTCCAATCGCAGAGGACCGAATGATTGTGGGCTGCAGTGACCAGCCCGCTGGCAATAAGGCTATTATATGCATTAGAGGCGTCAAGGAGCGGGAAAGTACAATGTGAGTGAAAGAGTTGAACAAAAGAAAGAGAAAAAAGTTTTCTGAATGAATAAAACGATAAAAAGTTCTGGTTCTGAAAGTGAAAAACTGAAAGAGACATTTTGTTTTGCGACAAATGCACTTTAAAAACTTTTAATCCAAGCCAAATCGACATTCATGGTGAGATTCAAGAGAAGCAGATTAGGACAAAGCTAAATAAAAGCCTGATAATGTAACTTCCGACGCAATTTTCGCTCAAAGCTTTCTTGAACTGATAAGGATTTTGAAAGCGGTTGAAATAAGAATAAACAATGAGAAAGAAGTTCTTGTGTATGAAAATGATTTTTGGACGTTTTCCATTCGAGAAAATTTTTATCGAAGATTCCATTTACGTTCGCAGCTATCGAGCTATGGTCTTAAACGAATTCCATCCGAGTTTCGAGATATGAACATGAAAAATCCCCCCCCAGTAAGCTAAAGCTGTCAGTGCGTCCGTCCCATGGCCGTTAGACCCTTTATACCGGGGATATCTGGCCAAGTGATAGCTTAAAATGTTCGTATAGACGAGCTGAGTATGTTTTTGGCAAAATTTAGACTAAATTTAGACTAAATTTAGACAAATATTTTTTGGAAGTCGATTTGCAAATATGAAAGAAGAATATTGTCCCCCTTTTTTTGGAAGGCATTTTCAGGGACGTCTATTTCCGTCGGTCACGTTTTGTCCCCCTTTTTTCTGGAAGGCATTTTCAGGGACGTCTGTTTCCGTCGGTCACGTTTTGTCCCCCTTTTTCTGGAAGGCATTTTCAGGGACGTCTGTTTCCGTCGGTCACGTTTTGTCCCCCTTTTTCTGGAAGGCATTTTCAGGGACGTCTGTTTCCGTCGGTCACGTTTTGTCCCCCTTTTTCTGGAAGGCATTTTCAGGGACGTCTGTTTCCGTCGGTCACGTTTTGTCCCCCTTTTTTCTGGAAGGCATTTTCAGGGACCCAATCTGACCGCTAATGGCGGTGGGCATACTGATACAGACGAGGGCATACTGATGGCGGTGCGCGAAGCGCCGCTGATGCACGCTAACCGTTTCCTAGCGAAGTGAGGGCCGCGAAGCGGCCCCACTTCGCTAGTAATGAAGATATGATGAAGAAAAAACAGTTTTCCTTGTGGGACAATTTTTGTTCAAGATATTATTTCTAAATAGTTTCAATCATAGTATTTCCGTGATATCTGACAATGGTTCAGATCACAGGCGAGTAAGCAATCATCTATCGGCGTGCTTTTTTATTTTCACTACAGGCATGTGTTTACGAAAAATTGAATTGATTCTCGGGAATAAATTATTCTTACCAACTATGGCAAAATTTTATTCCACCGGCAAAAATATTGATAGGACCATCCATAAGTCATGCTACCATGAGAAAATTTGAGTTGGCGCTGGTAAGTGACATGATAGGGAAATGGTGAGATAATACGAAAATATGTGGAGACAATTTCTTGGTAATCTAAGTGACGTTAAGCCTATATAAGGAGACCAAGCCCGTTGGAAAAATATTGATTGGTTAAAAGAAGTTTAGGTGCCATGCGGGGAATATGAGTCAGTGCTAGTAAGTGATACAATAAGGTAAAGGAAAAGAATTATATGAAGAGAAGTGAAAAATCCCGGATGACCCAAGAGCTGATCCTTGAGCTTTAAAAGGAAGGCCAAATCCATTAGTAAAACCGGTACGAATCCCGACATATCCGATCTGGTTTCTGATAAAAGCCTTTGGTGTAGAAATATTTCTCCTGTTATTATTGTTTGTCACTTATATCAATATGGGTGGTTTGCGGGAGTAGTTTATGAGGAGAAGTGTGCCCAATATTTTATGATCCCATGCGTTACACAAAGGACTATAAAATGTGCAGCGAGCATACCTCAGACCACCGAACATGAGATTTATATATAAATAGGCTCAATGAATGCTCATTTCTGGTCAATGGATATTGGCTAAGCCAGAAGGCAGAAAGATATGAACTCTCGACATTAATTAGGTACGTGGAACATAAAAATGTATCGCGGGAAGTCTAACTTCGTGATCAACCTTTTGTGAAAGGGCATGAAAACGCTTTAAAAGATCTAAAAAATGCTCGAAAAAAATTTTCGGTGTAGGGAGAAGCTTACACAGGATTTTAAAGTGGCCTTCCATTTAAAAATTCTTTTTCGGCCTAGAACAATCATTTTTGTGCAATTTGTTCTTTTTCGCGTTTTAGGTATGTTTCCATACTTTACGACTTCAAAACAGTTACAAATTTAAAGCAAAATGTCGCACTTTTCGATAAATGTGTCTAAAAGTCACAATTTTTGGCCGAATGAATTAATTTTTGCCCAATACGAATTTTCCAATTTGTATAGAAATTTTTCCTAGTAAAAATTCCACGACACCTGGACAGTGCCCGAAAGCCATCTCATTCATCGAAATTTCCCCGACGTTTTTGGTTTCTCAAAAACTCTCGTTTTCCAACAAATTCCGGTTCAATCGATTTCTTTTGTATATCGCACGTGTGTACAGTCAATTGAAAGAGCGCGTTTGTGGGCAAATGCGCCAAAGACATAACCAAAACCAATATTGCGGAGTTGGGATATAGAGTGCTCATTGCGAGTAGTTCGGGGAAGAATATGACCTTGGGCGCGATTGAGTGGGTTTGGACCGTTTGACCGCAATACTAATGTTTAGGATGGAATGCAACTAAACACAGGTAGAAAACTAATTGAAAGTGCACAAATGTTTGGGCAGCGAAAATTATCGCTTTTATGGGAAAAGTCAAGAAATGGTGCTAGATCTGTCTCACACTTATTTGGGTAGTCCACAGTCTTAGAATAGGAATTAGAGGAATTTCAGAATTCTCAATAGCCCCTGGCTCAGGAAATTTTCGGTAAAGCAATAATGAAAAGCTGACATTCAGCATGGAAGTTGACCGAAGTCGAATTCTGAGGTAAAATCGAACTTTACCTTTAGAAAAATTTTGGACAAAAATATGAAAAAATGTTTTTCAACAAAAATGTCATTTTTTCCACCAAAAATTTGCCGCTTTTGGGTGTTCGCAACAATATTGAGGCTTGAAAAAATGTCACTCTGCCGCTCGAATAGGAGTGATTCCTTAGGAAATTTTACAAACGGTCTGCTGTTGAGTATGATCAAAGATTCCCAGTTTTCCGAAGAAATATTCCCACGGAAAATCCAAAATGATACCCTTTGAAAGCATACAATTACATTTTCCGTTAGAAATCGGAAAAAAATTGAACAAAGAGTGGAGATATTCAATGCCGTTATCGGGAAAGATTTCGTAGAATTTCTGAAGCATGCTTGAATAGAGAATAAAAATGTTTCGATTAGGAGCCGAATTCGATTGGAATTCCAATGGTTGCGGGTAAATCATTAATCAGTCTCATTGGCGGATAAGCAAGCGCAGCGGAAGTAATGATAATAAATAAGGAAGGGAATTGGAGCAAAAACGACTTCGAGGATAGTTTCTGCAGCAGAAACAAAAATACGACTAATTAAATGGAATCCGCGTCAAACTAATTGGTTACGCAGAAAATGTCCCAAAATTTTGGAGCTGTATTTTGTCACAAAAAACCACGGAATTCAAATCGCTCTTTTGAAATGCTCACTCTGGCCAACTCAGAAAAAATTCAGTCATCATACAATATTAAAACTTTTTTCACTAATCACTAATTTTGTAGCTTAAAACAAGCAAAGTATTTCATTTACAAAAAATGGCCCAAAAAAGAAAAAACGTTGAACATATTTTCATCAAAATTTGTAACATATTGAAATTTCTTCAACAAAATTTCAACAATTTGAAACTTAACCACAAAACTAATTAAGAAAGACAATGGCAAAGAATGAATGATCCTGAAAAATAGGCCCAAAATCCTGAAACATGCCCACAAACCAAATTGCGTCAATGTTAGTATTTGAAAAGTGATTGCATAGCGAACGTTTCATACATTATTCATCTTTGAACACAAAAGCGGCGGTCTAGCGAGAAATGATTGAAATATATGCCTTGGCGGTTCGCTGCTAAGACATTATGGAGATGGAAAATAGGAATAATGGGCGTTGTTCCGGAAAATTAGAGGACCTCTTTGTGGAACTGGCCGATCCCAGAAACCGAGAAGAGTGCATTGGTCAGTGAGAAGTTTATCAGGTAAGAAGACGATATTAGGCAATAAATTCATCACTTATTGTTAATTGGAAAAAATGAATATAAAAAACATGAAGTGACCTTTGAGAAAAAGTATGAGGAGTGACAAATATTTTGCTTAGTAGTGTTTTGTACCATTTTACCTGGGGAATAGCAACATAGCTATGAGGAGTGATAACCACGCCATGGAGTGTTTAGGATGGCGCAAAAAATTATATCATGAGCATTCAGGAAAATGTATTCATCCGAATGACCCTATTGCTAGAAGGTTTACAACAGCTCTCAGTGGGGAAAATCTTGAAAGTCTCGGATCGAAAATTTGATATTATGGAGTAGATATCAGAGCTGGATGTGAGAAAAGAGGGGATGAATGTTTGCATCATATTCTTGGTGACATGTTTAAAATTTGTTTAAATCTCAGGATGAAGTTGTCCATAAAAAATGGAGTGGCTCGAACAACAAAGACAGGAAAGAATGTCAAAAATTAAAAGTAAAAAGTTAAATTGTAAAATTATTTCAGGAAAATCAAAGTTGAGTTCCGGTACAAATCGTGAAAATTCAGAATTTATTTCGTTCGCGAAAAGTTGTTGAAAAATTGATCGACAGCACATAAATTGAAACGTACAAAGAATTAAATAATTAAACGAGCAGTGAACAGACAAAAAGCCGCTTTGTCAAAAATTGACGGCCTTATTACCAAAATTATCAGTTCAGTCAAAGTGGAATGTTTATCGAAATGACGCGTTCGGAGGTGTGGCGAACGCTCTCGTTTTGGTTTTCCACAACAAACAAAATTTATGACTTTGTTTGCTAGGATTGCAAATTTCGACAATCCTGGGAAGAAAGAGCAGAGTATTGAAACGAGATTCAAAGGTAAGGAAAGTTGAAACTATTTTCACGGAAAATCGATAGAAAATAATCCCAATGAGAGAGAAAGAAAAAGAGTTCATTAGAGTGACTCTTGATTAGGAAATGGAAACGGGACTTTCCATGATTCCGATCCTAAGGGTCCTCAGGGATTATGGAAAAATCGGGAGTGGAACTTCTCCGGCGCTATATTCTTGATCCCAAGCTAACTTTTTGTAAAATATATATATATACCGCGGAAGAAGGTTGAAAATTTTAAAATATTTGAAAAATTCTGGAACATAATTCCTTTTTTATTTCAACTTTTTTGGTACAAAGCTTTGGTTTTCTTAAAAATCCCGTAAAAACAGTTAATCCGCCTAGAAATAAATATCGCTCTGAACTGATTTTCACACATACTAAAAAGTTTTAGTCTACAAAATATTATAGTTGAATAGAAGAAACCTTTCAGCTTTCTTTATTGATCGTCTAACGAAAGTGATGAATACAAAATAGCATTTGGCCACAGCGCCGGCGAACCCAAACTTTGCTCAACTCGCCTAAAAATGACTCACATGTGCATAATTTTGCCCGTCCCCAACAGCGCAGGGATGGTTCAGAACCTAATAGATTCAATCTATCCTTTTCATACACAAACCCTCTCTTGGGGCGAAGATAGGCTTTTAGAGCACAAAGGACACTGGTAAAAGCAGACCAAAGCACAGCGTGTTTGAGTCGGGCAATGTTTATAGAAATCGATTGGATTGAGCAAAAGTTTCGAAATGGCATTTATTTCATAAATAAATTTATAAACGTAACAAATAACGTCACATTTATGGGCAAAAATATGTGGAAAAGTTTTTGATAATAAGCATGCCAAAAATATGTGGAAAAGTTTTTGATAATAAGCATGCCAAAAATATGTGGAAAAGTTTTTGATAATAAGCATGCCAAAAATATGTGGAAAAGTTTTTGATAATAAGCATGCCAAAAATATGCACAATATAAAAAAAGTTGTAGTCCCAAATACGGATTAAACCGAACAGTATGCCGGCTTTCCAGAAAGTGGTAAAAGAAATCCAAGATAAGTTATTAGATCGTGTTAAAATGTCCTGAAGTAGATATGCCGAATCGATTCGATTCTCCGAAGTTAAAAGATTAACATAACATTTATAAATAGAACGCTATGTGACGTTAAAAACTGTCAAATTGATTGATTTTCCAACGGAATAATAACAAATGAAATGCAAATCCTTATAGTAAGTTAAAGCTGTGCGGCGTCACCTGGGATTTGGCGTCACCTGGGATTTAGGGGAAGTGCGTTCTTAGGGGTGCTTAATTTTAGACAGGTACCTAATTAGGGTAATTTTTAGCGGGGAATACGAATTTGAGATCAAAATTTAGCTAAAATGTAGACAAATTTAGACAAAAAATAGACCAAATTTTTGTCCCTTCTGTGTTTTTTCACCCAAGATGTGATTCTTAGGGGTGCTTATTTTGTCCCTTCTGTGTTTTTTCACCCAAGATGTGATTCTTAGGGGTGCTTATTTTGTCCCTTCTGTGTTTTTTCACCCAAGATGTGATTCTTAGGGGTGCTTATTTTGTCCCTTCTGTGTTTTTTCACCCAAGATGTGATTCTTAGGGGTGCTTATTTTGTCCCTTCTGTGTTTTTTCACCCAAGATGTGATTCTTAGGGGTGCTTATTTTGTCCCTTCTGTGTTTTTTCACCCAAGATGTGATTCTTAGGGGTGCTTATTTTGTCCCTTCTGTGTTTTTTCACCCAAGATGTGATTCTTAGGGGTGCTTATTTTGTCCCTTCTGTGTTTTTTCACCCAAGATGTGATTCTTAGGGGTGCTTATTTTGTCCCTTCTGTGTTTTTTCACCCAAGATGTGATTCTTAGGGGTGCTTATTTTGTCCCTTCTGTGTTTTTTCACCCAAGATGTGATTCTTAGGGGTGCTTATTTTGTCCCTTCTGTGTTTTTTCACCCAAGATGTGATTCTTAGGGGTGCTTATTTTGTCCCTTCTGTGTTTTTTCACCCAAGATGTGATTCTTAGGGGTGCTTATTTTGTCCCTTCTGTGTTTTTTCACCCAAGATGTGATTCTTAGGGGTGCTTATTTTGTCCCTTCTGTGTTTTTTCACCCAAGATGTGATTCTTAGGGGTGCTTATTTTGTCCCTTCTGTGTTTTTTCACCCAAGATGTGATTCTTAGGGGTGCTTATTTTGTCCCTTCTGTGTTTTTTCACCCAAGATGTGATTCTTAGGGGTGCTTATTTTGTCCCTTCTGTGTTTTTTCACCCAAGATGTGATTCTTAGGGGTGCTTATTTTGTCCCTTCTGTCTTTTTTCACCCAGGATGTGATTCTTAGGGGTGCTTATTTTGTCCCTTCTGTGTTTTTTCACCCAAGATGTGATTCTTAGGGGTGCTTATTTTGTCCCTTCTGTCTTTTTTCACCCAGGATGTGATACTTAGGGGTGCTTATTTTGTCCCTTCTGTGTTTTTTCACCCAAGATGTGATTCTTAGGGGTGCTTATTTTGTCCCTTCTGTCTTTTTTCACCCAGGATGTGATTCTTAGGGGTGCTTATTTTGTCCCTTCTGTGTTTTTTCACCCAAGATGTGATTCTTAGGGGTGCTTATTTTGTCCCTTCTGTGTTTTTTCACCCAAGATGTGATTCTTAGGGGTGCTTATTTTGTCCCTTCTGTGTTTTTTCACCCAGGATGTGATTCTTAGGGGTGCTTATTTTGTCCCTTCTGTGTTTTTTCACCCAAGATGTGATTCTTAGGGGTGCTTATTTTGAAGATTCTACCTTTTTAAGGGATCAAAGATCACTTATTTTTGAAGATTCTACCTTTTTAAGGGATCAAAGATCACTGAGACTTCTGTCTTTTTCACCTACTTAGGGTGCTTATTTCAGTCAGAGACACTAAGCAGTCAGAGACACAAATCAGTCAGTGACACAAATTAGTCAGAGACACTAATCAGTCAGAGACACAACACAGTCAAAGACAACACATTAGTCAGAAGACGACACCTCATCCTAACCATATACGCGAGGCGCCGGAGGCGGCGAGCCAGTCCTGTGGTCGGGCGCGGAGCGCCCGACCTTCTCCCTTGGAATGTGAGGGAACTTGGAACATATAGGCATAATGTACACAAAACTTTTAACACAACACTTTTAATAGGACTCCCGTAGGGAGTCGGATGAGGGCCGAAGGCCCGAAATAGTCTCATGCTGCTCTACTCCCGAACAACCCTTACTCCCGAACAACAGCCGAGGGCATACTGATGGCGGTGCGCGAAGCGATGACGAACCCAATCTCCCGCTGTGCACGCTAACCGCTTCCTAGCGAAGTGAGGACCGCGAAGCGGCCCCACTTCGCTAGTAAGAAATAACACAAATGTAAATGACTGCAGGGCTTGTCAATCAAATCTTTGGCCAATACCAGGCATGACACGCGGGAAAACCAAATTTGAATTCAATAATTTTTTTCTCAATTTTTTTACCGTGTCCGACTATTTTCTGAGTGTTCCTACCCCACCGGACCGGGGTACGATCTATCGATTGCCGCTATCAAAATAGGGTATATCGCCACAAAAAATGGGTGGTTTACCCTATTTTTCCGTTATTTCACAATAGGTGTTGTGAAATAACGGAAAAATAGGGTAAACCACCCATTTTTTGTGGCGATATACCCTATTTTGATAGCGGCAATCGCTAGATCGTACCCCGGTCCGGTGGGGTAGGAACAATCAAAAAATAGCCGGACACTGTAAAAAATCGAGAAAAAAAATTATGAAGTTCAAATTTCGGTTTCCCGCGTGTCATGCCTGACCAATACAAAAAGCAAAGAGTATTACATAATACAACTTTTTGTATAAATTTGTTTGCTGTATTATCGCTTCAAGCTTGTTTCTGGCCCAAAACCTTTCTCGTTTCCCAATCAAAACCCGATTACGTGGCCTTCAAAGGCGGTGTGGTTTTCAGAGTACAAAGGAAACTAAACACATTGTGTGCATTGGATTTGTGGGTTAGTTTGGGGAGTATTTAGTCACTATCGAAAGAAACTAAAAATCAATTTTCCAGAAACGAGTATTTTGACAAAGCATGGTATCTGATGAAGGTTTTAGAGAAGTTTTAAGAAATTTGTGTTTTCTTCAAAAAAATTATTCATTATTCAAAATTTTCATTCGCTAAAAACTTTTTTGCTCAAAACATGACAATTTTTTGGACAAAATCTTTTTTCCAGAAAAACCTCAAAATTATCCAAAATAATTTTTCTCGAAATCCTAGAAAAGTGCGGAATTCGCTACCATTTTTTCCAAAAAAATTATATAGAGAAAAGATGCTTGCAAGAATAGGATTCTGAATATTTCGGCTGAATACCACAGGCAAAAATATATAAAAAGATGCTAGATTGATCGATTGCCAAAAAAAGAAATACAAGAGAAATTAAAATGATGACAAGTCGAAACAATTAATATGCACGCGACTTCTCAATCAAGCTTTTGTTCAAGACTTATACAAAGTGATTCATATCGCGCCATAATTTGAGAAGCGAGTCAATAAAATCAGTAGATGAAGCACAATGGGGCAGTGAACTAAAGACAAAGCTTCCTTCTATTTTTCAGACAAAAGGTGACGGAGATCATTGTAGTTATTAATTATTTAGGACAAGGAAATGCCGCAGAGCAAATAAAGAAACGTTCAATAAATTAATGTCAGCAAAACTTGCCAATCAAAATCCTACCAAATTTGTATACAAAATGGATAACTTCGGGGCACTTAGGCATAAATTTCCTATCCATATTAGGTCGGCTCAGAACTGCGTAAAAAATTGAGTCAAGACTTTTAAAATTTTTAGGACCAGGATCAAGTGTGGGAGTTTACGAAAACGAGATTGCATACATTTTTCAAAATGTCAACGCGGCTTCGAGAGAGATTTCGGGTTTGGAGTGGTTTCGATTCTGGTGGCGTTGAGAAATTTGTGAGTCAAACAAATTTTGGCAAAACAAAACGAGTTACCTCGGGCCAGGTGGACATAAATTTGCTCACCATATTAGGTAATTTCTGATATAGAACCTGCCCCCATTAATTCCATATACAAACCGATTACGGGGCAAATATGAGTTGTCAGAGCGCGAAGCCAAACCCAAAACATATTGTGTTTGATTTGGCTGTGTCGGCGGCGATTGGAGAGCGCCGGCTGGACCGATCGCCGGCCTTTATAAAAAAGCAAATATCACGGCTCTGTGCAAAATGTGCCCCTTTCCCCCTAACCAACGCTTTGTTGACTGCAGCGGCTGGCGAGCATATTGCTGGGCTGGAGCAACAATATGTTTTCTTAGTTATAAGCCTCTCCCAAATGCTTGTTCACCCAAACGATAAGCTTTTGCTGGGTGAATGGGAGGCGAAAAGTGATGGAATGAATGGAGAGAACGTGCAAAAAATAATATCAATCGGTGATAGATAGTCCACTTTGCTGGCTGCTGGATTGTCGGCTAATATGACAAAGGGCCGACTAATGTTATAGGGATACAAAGGACGGGTATAAGGATTGATCAAGGATCTGGAATGGAACGTATGCTATTGATTCATGGGTCAAAAATCATTACAAGGAATTCCAGTCCTTATATCGCTGAAACTTTATTGTTGCAGTGGAATAATTCTTAGAATGATTGAAAAATTGGGGAAAAAATCTGTTACATATGTTATCAAAAACTGGAAAGTGATTTGATCTCATTTTGAATAACTTCAAATTGCATGAAAAATTGATGCTTAAATTGAGAAGTATGATAGAAAGGTCTAGACCCAGAAAGAGCACATCCGCTCTCCAAATTTGTGTTTAACCCTTTATGGGCAAAAGTTTAGCCCCGAAATGAAGAAGGAATTTAGGAAGCATAACAAAATTTCTTTGAGACATGATAAAATTATGGCAAATAAAATCACATTGACTGCCACAAAAATAAGTTTCTCATTTAAACTAAGAGTCGGAATAAATTACGAATTCGAAATGAAGAGGACTTAACCAAGATAAAGGACAAAATAGTAACTGTCATTGGATGAATTCTTTTGATTCGCCTTAGAGAACTGAACTGTGAAAGAAGGCACCGAATTTGTGCTTGTCATTCAAATTTCTAAAACCTTCCCCATTTACATATGAAAGTAAAAAGCATAAAAGACTTTGTTTGTAAAAATACATTTCGAATCAGCACTAGTTTTCTTGAACAAATACAGAGCTACCCAATCTGAATATTAATTTCAAAGGAAAAACGACATGGGAAGTTTCGGGGGCGCCCTTGTTCCCTATTTTGTGACATAGTAGGACTTTATCCAAAAATGGTGAAGCTTAAGCCTAGCAAAAAAAATACATAATGAGGAATGAATGATTAGAGAGTTTTAATGAACAAATCGAATAAAAAATATAATCACAAATGTTTTTATCCACATTGTAGGTTAGGAGAGCAGGGGCCTGTACCACTAAGATTTCGCTTAGTGGTACAGGCTTTTTTCACACGTTTTTCCATATACCTGGGGGAATTTTTGGTCTCATTAGAAACCTAAGACTCTTGGCTACATTTTGGTACCAAACATTAATATGATACACAAACAAACTCACACGACGACTTTCAAAAATATGCCCAATTTCACTAAGATGAAGACCAAGGTCACTACAGTGCCCTCAATGTCGACTATTTCTCGATCGATCCCATACATATTTGGTATCAAAATGTAGCCCAGATTGACAGGTTTCTAATAAGACCGAAAACTCGCTCAGATGTTTAGAAAAATAAGGTCGAAAAATCCAATTTCACAAAGAAATGGTCATTGTTAGTGAAATAGGCCCCAGCTTAGACTTAGGCCTCTTAAATTAGTTTCATGCTTTGATTGTATGAGAGTACAGTCCAATCTTCACACCGTCCAAATGATATGCACTTATTTCAATCTATATATTTGAGAGGCAGTGATCTCTAATAAATTAGCGAAAAACAAAACACTTAAAGAACGAAGCACAAAGGAATAGATATACTTTCTACAAAAGGAAAGCCCGTGCTACACATCAACATATAAATACTAGCTTTTGGTTTCTCTGTGTACTAACGGTTAGGACCTTTCCCATTTACCGTTTTTCGATCTGTTTTTTTTTTAATGGCAGCTAATCCTCAAACTAAGAGGACTGTGAAGTTTTTTTTTCATTTTTTCCATTTTTTGTCTTTTTTTTTTCAAAAAACTACCATTTTTTTGAAAAATAAAAGTATGCCTGCCTGGGAACGCGATTTCTCGCATATTTTCAAACCATATGACCTAATTTTTTTTTAGTTCACCAGATAACACCTTGAGCAAGAACGAGTTGAAGTCCGTTTTTCAAAATCATGCTTCTAGAATGTTCTAGAAGCTCCCAAAATACCAAACTAAACATCACTTTTTCTTGATGAAAATTATATCAAATTAAGTTCAAAATTGATATAGAGGACTAAACCAGGCTAAAGATGCCACTTTTGAAAAAAAATTTCAAAAATGTCCACTTTTTATGGTAAAAACACGTTTTTTCCAAAAAAGTGTTGGTGACGCTGTTTTCTATGAAAAACTTATCAAATTAAGTTAAAATTTGGTACAGATTACTAATATGGGCTAAAGATGCAACTTTTGAAAAAAAATTTGAAAAAAGTCCACTTTTTATGGTAAAAACACGTTTTTTCCAAAAAAGTGTCAGTAACGCTTTTTTCTGCGAAAAACTTATCAAATTAAGTTCAAATTTGGTACAGATGACCAATCTAGCTTAAAGATACAACTTTTGAAAAAAAATTTCAAAAATGTCCACTTTTTATGGTAAAAGCACGTTTTTTCCAAAAAAGTGTTGGTGACGCTGTTTTCTATGAAAAACTTATCAAATTAAGTTTAAATTTGGTATAGAGGACTAAACCAGGGCAAAGATCCAACTTTTGAAAAAAAATTTGAAAAAAGTCCACTTTTTATGGTAAAAACACGTTTTTTCAAAAAAGTGTCAGTAACGCTATTTTCTGCGAAAAACTTATCAAATTAAGTTTAAATTTGGTACATATTACTAATCTAGCCTAAAGATACAACTTTTGAAAAAAAAGTTCAAAAATGTCCACTTTTTATGGTAAAAACACGTTTTTTCCAAAAAAGTGTTGGTGACGCTGTTTTCTATGAAAAACTTATCAAATTAAGTTTAAATTTGGTATAGAGGACTAAACCAGGGCAAAGATCCAACTTTTGAAAAAAAATTTGAAAAGAGTCCACTTTTTATGGTAAAAACACGTTTTTTCCAAAAAAGTGTCAGTAACGCTATTTTCTGCGAAAAACTTATCAAATTAAGTTTAAATTTGGTACATATTACTAATCTAGCCTAAAGATACAACTTTTGAAAAAAAAGTTCAAAAATGTCCACTTTTTATGGTAAAAACACGTTTTTTCCAAAAAAGTGTCAGTAACGCTTTTTTCTGCGAAAAACAAATCAAATTAAGTTCAAATTTGGTACAGACGACTAATCTAGCCTAAAGATACAACTTTTGAAAAAAAATTTCAAAAATGTCCACTTTTTATGGTAAAAACACGTTTTTTCCAAAAAAGTGTCAGTAACGCTTTTTTCTGCGAAAAACCTATCAGATTAAGTTCAAATTTGGTACAGATGACTAATCTAGCCTAAAGATACAACTTTTGAAAAAAAATTTCAAAAATGTCCACTTTTTATGGTAAAAACACGTTTTTTCCAAAAAAGTGTCAGTAACGCTTTTTTCTGCGAAAAACATATCAAATTAAGTTCAAATTTGGTACAGATGACTAAACTAGGCTAAAGATACAACATTTGAAAAAAAATTTCAAAAATGTCCCCTTTTTATGGTAAAAACAATTTGGTACAGATTACTAATATGGGCTAAAGATTCAATTTTTGAAAGAAAATTTCAAAAATGTCCAATTTTTATCGTAAAAACACTTTAAGTTCAAGAAACATGATTCCATATCAAGATTTGAGTAATACTTTGAGGACGATGTTTCCAAATCAAGACTTAAAGTTCAAGAAACAAGATTTGAGTAATACTGTGTGAACGATGTTTGCGAAGCAAGACTTTAAGTTCAAGAAACATGATTCCATATCAAGATTTGAGTAATACTTTGAGGACGATGTTTCCAAATCAAGACTTAAAGTTCAAGAAACAAGATTTGAGTAATACTGTGTGAACGATGTTTGCGAAGCAAGACTTTAAGTTCAAGAAACATGATTCCATATCAAGATTTGAGTAATACTGTGTGAACGATGTTTGCGAAGCAAGACTTTAAGTTCAAGAAACATGATTCCATATCAAGATTTGAGTAATACTGTGTGAACGATGTTTGCGAAGCAAGACTTTAAATTCAAGAAACATGATTCCAAACCAAGATTTGAGTAATACTGTGTGAACGATGTTTGCGAAGCAAGACTTTAAATTCAAGAAACATGATTCCAAACCAAGATTTGAGTAATACTGTGTGAACGATGTTTGCGAAGCAAGACTTTAAGTTCAAGAAGAAACATGATTCCAAACCAAGATTTGAGTAATACTGTGTGAACGATGTTTGCGAAGCAAGACTTTAAGTTCAAGAAACATGATTCGAAACCAAGATTTGAGTAATACTGTGTGAACGATGTTTGCGAAGCAAGACTTTAAATTCAAGAAACATGATTCCAAACCAAGATTTGAGTAATACTGTGTGAACGATGTTTGCGAAGCAAGACTTTAAGTTCAAGAAACATGATTCCATATCAAGATTTGAGTAATACTGTGTGAACGATGTTTGCGAAGCAAGACTTTAAATTCAAGAAACATGATTCCAAACCAAGATTTGAGTAATACTGTGTGAACGATGTTTGCGAAGCAAGACTTTAAGTTCAAGAAACATGATTCCATATCAAGATTTGAGTAATACTGTGTGAACGATGTTTGCGAAGCAAGACTTTAAGTTCAAGAAACATGATTCCAAACCAAGATTTGAGTAATACTGTGTGAACGATGTTTGCGAAGCAAGACTTTAAGTTCAAGAAACATGATTCCAAACCAAGATTTGAGTAATACTGTGTGAACGATGTTTGCAAAGCAAGACTTTAAGTTCAAGAAACATCATTCTATATCAAGATTTGAGTAATACTTTGAGGACGATGTTTCCAAATCAAGACTTTAAGTTCAAGAAACATGATTCTATATCAAGATTTGAGTAATACTTTGAGGACGATGTTTCCAAATCAAGACTTTAAGTTCAAGAAACAAGATTTGAGTAATACTGTGTGAACGATGTTTGCGAAGCAAGACTTTAAGTTCAAGAAACATGATTCCAAGCCAAGATTTGAGTAATACTGTGTGAACGATGTTTGCAAAGCAAGACTTTAAGTTCAAGAAACATCATTCTATATCAAGATTTGAGTAATACTGTGTGAACGATGTTTGCGAAGCAAGACTTTAAGTTCAAGAAACATGATTCGAAACCAAGATTTGAGTAATACTGTGTGAACGATGTTTGCGAAGCAAGACTTTAAATTCAAGAAACATGATTCCAAACCAAGATTTGAGTAATACTGTGTGAACGATGTTTGCGAAGCAAGACTTTAAATTCAAGAAACATGATTCCAAACCAAGATTTGAGTAATACTGTGTGAACGATGTTTGCGAAGCAAGACTTTAAGTTCAAGAAACATGATTCCAAACCAAGATTTGAGTAATACTGTGTGAACGATGTTTGCGAAGCAAGACTTTAAGTTCAAGAAACATGATTCCAAACCAAGATTTGAGTAATACTGTGTGAACGATGTTTGCAAAGCAAGACTTTAAGTTCAAGAAACATCATTCTATATCAAGATTTGAGTAATACTTTGAGGACGATGTTTCCAAATCAAGACTTTAAGTTCAAGAAACATGATTCTATATCAAGATTTGAGTAATACTTTGAGGACGATGTTTCCAAATCAAGACTTTAAGTTCAAGAAACAAGATTTGAGTAATACTGTGTGAACGATGTTTGCGAAGCAAGACTTTAAGTTCAAGAAACATGATTCCAAACCAAGATTTGAGTAATACTGTGTGAACGATGTTTGCAAAGCAAGACTTTAAGTTCAAGAAACATCATTCTATATCAAGATTTGAGTAATACTTTGAGGACGATGTTTCCAAATCAAGACTTTAAGTTCAAGAAACATGATTCTATATCAAGATTTGAGTAATACTTTGAGGACGATGTTTCCAAATCAAGACTTTAAGTTCAAGAAACAAGATTTGAGTAATACTGTGTGAACGATGTTTGCGAAGCAAGACTTTAAGTTCAAGAAACATGATTCCATATCAAGATTTGAGTAATACTTTGAGGACGATGTTTCCAAATCAAGACTTTAAGTTCAAGAAACATGATTCTATATCAAGATTTGAGTAATACTTTGAGGACGATGTTTCCAAATCAAGACTTTAAGTTCAAGAAACATGATTCCATATCAAGATTTGAGTAATACTATGTGGACGATGTTTGCAAAGCAAGACTTTAAGTTCAAGAAACATGATTCCATATCAAGATTTGAGTAATACTTTGAGGACGATGTTTGCAAAGCAAGACTTTAAGTTCAAGAAACATGATTCTATATCAAGATATGAGTAATACTTTGAGGACGATGTTTGCGAAGCAAGACTTTAAGTTCAAGAAACATGATTCTATATCAAGATTTGAGTAATACTTTGAGGACGATGTTTCCAAATCAAGACTTTAAGTTCAAGAAACAAGATTTGAGTAATACTGTGTGAACGATGTTTGCAAAGCAAGACTTTAAGTTCAAGAAACATGATTCTATATTAAGATTTGAGTAATACTTTGAGGACAAATTTTATATCAAATATAATAATGAACAAAATGTTCCTTAGAACGAGTTGACATCCTTTTCGAGGTTTTCCTTCTAGAATCTTCTAGAAGCTCCCAATGTGTTAAAACATCAATACTTTTGATAGAACCAAGTGTTTTCAGTTCTATTTTGAATTTTAATAAATTGAAACATTATAAGTCTTCGCCCGGCCGAGTGGCGCGAAGCGCCGCGAGGGCGGGCGAAGCGCGTTTTTTTCAAATATGTTTTTTCAAAAAAAAATATGCAAATCCAAATCTGCAATGAATTTTTCAATATATTACTTCAAAAAACACCACATTTTTAACATTTTTGACAAAAACGTGAAATAGCGACCATAAAAGTATGTCTGCCTGGGAACGCGATTTGTCGCACATTTTCTAAAATAATGGGCCAATTTTTTTGTTTTGTCCACACCACATTTGTTTTGTCCACACACTTTGGGGAAGAACGATTTAAAATTCGTTTGTAGAAATTTTCCTTCTACAATTTTCTGGAAGCTTCCAAAATGTTAAAAGCAAAATAGTTATAAATTTTGAGAGAAACAAGCCCGGCCGAGCGGCGCGGGGCGCCGCAAGGGCGGACGAAGTGCGTTTTTTTTTTCAAATATGTTTTTTTCAAAAAATGACCACAAAGTTTGTCACTCGGTGTGTGTGCGTGCCAATGTAATATCTCACATATGTTTTAACATAAAGAGCTAATTTTTTTATATTCTTTACACTATGGAAAGTAAGAAGTTGAATCGAATTTTCGAGATTTTTGTTCTAGAATGTTCTGAAAGGAGAGAGTAAATAAGTACTCATAAGAATGAAGTTTCAGAAAAAGGGGAAGTACAAAGAAAAATTGTGATTTGTAGTCAATTTTGATCATTGTAACATTTTTTTTATATTACAAGATGGCGCAATTTTTTTACCCATACTTTGTTTCTAAATTTCGAAACACTTTTCCGTTGAGGTTGTGTCTATTTTCTTATTCATAATAATCTAGAGACACTAGGAATTTATCTGACACCAAACACACCGTACCATCTGTTTTTAACAGTGCATAAAATGCACTTTTAAATTAAAATTTGTGTGTTTTGAAAATAGCAATTTGCGTAATGGCAAATTTTAATGCATTTCCAGGCATATCAGATACTGATTTTATGCACATGGTGTTTTCAGATGTGCCGATTCCGAATCTGTAATCAGATTTTGCCTAAAATTGCAAATCAACATCAATCAACATATAAATATTTGATTTTGGTTTCTATGTGACATTACGTTTAAGACCCTTCCCATTTGCCGTTTTTCTATGTGTTTTTTTAAACAGCTAATCCCTAAACTAAGAGGACTGCGAAGCTTTTTTTCGTTTTTTTTTCATTTTTGTCTTTTTTTTCGAAAACGACCATTTTTTGACCAAAAAAAGTAAGCCTTCGTGCCAACGCGATAACTTTCACATTTTCAAACCAAATGACCTAAGTTTTTTAAGTACATAGATTACACTTTGAGGAAGAATGAGTTGAAGTCTGTTTTTCGAAATCCTGCTTCTAGAATTTTCTAGAAGCTCCAAAAATACAAAACAAAATATAACTTTTCCTTGATGAAAACCTTATCAAATTGAGCTAAAATTTGGCATAGATGTAGAATTTCACCTATAGATCCAACTTTTGAAAAAAATTTCAAAAATTTCCTTAATTTTTGGTAAAAATACGTTTTTTCCAAAAAAAGTGTGACAAACGCTTTTTTTGACGAAAATCTTATCCAATTAAGTTCAAATTTGGTATAGATCAACTATTGAGGACTAAAGATTCAACTTTTGAAAATTCTTCTGAAAATAATTGTTATTCTATTTATTTTCTCGAAACTAGACGTTTATTGGGTTAACTTATTCCATTGCATACATTCCTCTATTTGTTAATGGTTCAAACAAATGTAATTTCTTATCAGATTTACGTTCAAAAATATTATGTATTTAATTGATATACCTGAATTTTATAACATTTCTACTTATTAGATTTCATTTTTAAACTCAATTTTCCATTAATCCGTTGCATCATGAAAGAATTTTCTTTTCACATTGAGTAACATCTAAAGAAAAATATAAAAAGTTTTTTTATGACATATTCCTACACTCATTTAACTCATCTCTAGCCTGGAGGGCCGGCGGAGGCCGGCCCGATCAGGCTAGTCCTTATAATAAGTTAGTGATGATCCTCCGTCCGTCCGTCCCTCCGCCGCACGTTTTGATCTTTGATCCCTTATTTTGGTGTCCGTCACGGTTTTTTGACTACAAACTACAAATTTTGTATTTTATGGTTTTGTGACATATCAGGTCGAAATTTTTTGTACTCAGGGGTTTTCAGGTACGGGGAATTCGAATCTGAGGTCGGATTTGACCCCGGGGTCGAATAATGTTCGACATGGTCGAATGTGGTCGAACTGGGGTCAAACTGAGCCGATTTTTGGCACTTGGGGGTTTTCAGGTACGGGGAATCCGAATCTGAGGTCGGATTTGACCCCGGGGTCGAATAATGTTCGACATGGTCGAATGTGGTCGAACTGGGGTCGAACTGAGCCGATTTTTGGCACTTGGGGGTTTTCAGGTACGGGGAATTCGAATCTGAGGTCGGATTTGACCCCGGGGTCGAATAATGTTCGACATGGTCGAATGTGGTCGAACTGGGGTCAAACTGAGCCGATTTTTGGTGTCCGTCACGGTTTTTTCAGGAGGGCCATTCTATCCAGTGCTTATTTTTGGTGTCCGTCACGGTTTTTTCAGGAGGGCCATTCTATCCAGTGCTTATTTTTGGTGTCCGTCACGGTTTTTTCAGGAGGGCCATTCTATCCAGTGCTTATTTTTGGTGTCCGTCACGGTTTTTTCAGGAGGGCCATTCTATCCAGTGCTTATTTTTGGTGTCCGTCACGGTTTTTTCAGGAGGGCCATTCTATCCAGTGCTTATTTACTCAGACTGAGCCAAACTTAGACTGAGCCAAACTCAGACTGAGCCAAACTTAGACTGAGTTTGCGAGCCACCGCAGGTGGCGAGCAACAACAGCTGCTTGAGGGCCGAAGGCCCGAAATAGTCTCATGCTGCTCTACTCCCGAACAACCCAATCTGACCGCTGATGGCGGTGCGCGAAGCGCCGCTGTGCACGCTAACCGCTTACTAGCGAAGTGAGGGCCGCGAAGCGGTCCCACTTCGCTAGTTGATACTATAATCCTGAAAACCGTCCGCTGACATTTTCTTTACAATAAAATAATATAACGAGTAATTTTGTAACAGAAAATGAATAACATTTCAACAACAGCGTAAGAAATTATGAAGCATTCGAGAAGCCAGGGTCGAGTAATTACGTAAGTGCAACGATATGGTTACGCTCTTTTTGGTATAACTTCTGTAATAGAAAATCTAAAAATTTTGATAGTTTTAGAAAAAGTTTGTAACTGAAAAGTGCAATTTTTGATTAGTAATTTTCTCGAGTGATCCCAATGGCTATTTTACAGTTCATAGGTGGCATTTATGGATAAATGTTCTTCAACGTTTGGGCAAGTCTGATGCGCTTGATCCAGTCAGCTTGAAGCGAATCTTTAAATTCAATGAAGCGGCATTCATTGGTCCACGCTCCACAATTGGACTTAAACAGGTCGTAAACTAGCGGCTTTCCGACCTAAATGAAACTTTTGTAAGTGTTTACATATTAATGACTACTAAATAATAAAATTATCTGTTCATTTTTGTCGTTGATGAGGTTTTCATTTGAGATATTGAGTTAGAGACGCCAAATGTTGAGAAGAATGGTATCTGGCACGAGAAATAAAAAAGTGAGCAAGATTTTTGAGAGAAATGTTGCTATCAAAATTCGATAAATTTTCCCTATGGTATTCTCGACATGCATATTTCTGAATATTCTTCCCTGTATTGGCCTAAATTTGGAAAAACTCTTTCACCTTTGTCTTTCTGTGAAAAAGAATGTGGATTATAGGTCCCTTTATTTTATTAATGAATGATGCCGATAAAACGCGCTTGCATTTGTTACGTGACAAGGAATTAGTGATCAGGAAAAGAAAGAGAGTGTTCGCGAATGCGAAATAAAGAGTAGTATGAAAAAATAATATGAAAGCTATTTAATTGGTAAAAGTTCATTTAAATAAGAACTTCAAACGGACTCTCGATCAATTGAATTTTGTAAAGATCAAATGTTTCTAAAATTATAACTACAATATTGTTTAGCGCTTCTAAACTTTACCTTTCCCTATTTTTCTGTTAGCGAGCCGCAGCCTACGATCACGTGGAAGCCAATTGCGGGCAATGGTCAAATGAGATGCTCTTCGTCGACCGGCTTCAATCGCTCCAAGCCCAACCGTTACCAGGATCAAATTAGAAAAAACACAAATGGAAATAAGCTCCTAATATTTCTCCTTCTAGCATTCTTTTTCGAAATACTGCTATTAAAGTATTACCAAGCAACGAATTTGGGTCAAGCAGGAACTGTCGAAAAAAATAGAATACATAATTTTGCTCCAATAGTTTGTGTATTGGGTCAAATTTTTCAAAATTAGCCATAATGTTCTTATTGATATCAAAAGAATGCTCGGGAATGAAAAATTGGAAGTTGCGATCAGTAATATCTGCAGCAATACAATGTACTCCTTTATATAGTTATATTTATGAAAATCTTACGACATAGTTAAAATTCAACATAAAATTGGGTATAAACGACAAAAACGAAAATTAAGAATGGAATTAAGATCTGAGAAACGAAGTATCCTATCCATAATACCTGTTGTAAGCACATATGACGCATCACAGGTTTGAGAACATTGCGCCAGGGTTGTGTTAGAGTTCGCGATGAAAGATGGACCCCACGAAAGTAATAATTGTACATTTTAGTTAGCTAAGTTTAGCATAAATCGTGCTAAAATTGAAATTAATTTAATCTCAAAGCATAAAGTCCTAAACTAAAAAAAATCGTGATTCTTTTTGTGATGTACAGCTCAATAAAATAAATTTTAATAATGTCACTATCAACTTTTTCTAGTTTGCGCAAAATTGTGAAGAAATTTACAAAACAGTAATACAGGTTCTATTCAACTGCAAATATGAATAAATCTTAACACTGAAAAATTGTACACTATTAAACCTGCATTACGGAGTGTAGTCACCATGCGAAGGATCCGAAAGGCAAGGAAAGCGCAAGGGAATGATCGGTGAAGGGTTAAGTGTATGTAATAAAAGGATTGTTAAACAAAGATCAAAATGAGAAAGATATACGATAAACATCCGGTGCCGCTTTAACACTCTCATTGATGACAAGATGCCGCCCAAAAAGTGAAAGGTCAAAGAATACCGCCTAACGACATTTCTAAACCAATTTTAGAGTAACTTCAAAAGAATTAAAATAGGAATTCGAAATACAAATTAAATGTTTACATCAGCCAACGCCATTCTGACGGATTCTTTACCCTTTCGCATTTTAACTCCTTGGGCTTGCAACTGATGAGTGTTCAGGCGACATCAATGAGAGTGTTCAGGCGACACGCAGATCGGATATCGTATAGCTTCTCCAATTTAATGAAGCCATTCTTAATTGCCCTTATAGGTGTGTGAGGGCCACCAAATTTTCCGGCTATATAAACTTCATGTGCTCTGCGCTTTCCTTGCTTTTCGAGGTTGAATCGCTTGGCGACCACGATACCGAAATGCTGCAATTTTAATTATTTAACAACATATGGATACTAGTAAGGTGGAAAGGGCGCGGCAAAGCCGCGCCCGTCGAATTCTCTTGTGTTTGGTATTAGTTATCATATTTTTCCATTTTTCAAATTTTCGATTTTTCAGTTTTTCCATTTTCAATTTTCAGAATCCACCCCAGGGTTGGCCAGTTGTCCTCCCCCGGGTTGGCCAGTTGTCCTCCCAGGGTTGGCCAGTTGTCCTCCCCCGGTTGGCCAGTTGTTCTGTCTCAAATCATGGATTTGGTAACTTAAATCTCGAATCGGTCTCTGTCAACTTCAATCACAAATCATGGATTTGGTAACTTAAATCTCGAATCATGGGTTTGGTAACTTAAATCTCGAATCACGGGTTTGGTAACTTAAATCTCGAATCGGTCTCTGTCAACTTAAATCACAAATCATGGATTTGGTAACTTAAATCTCGAATCATGGATTTGGTAACTTAAATATCGAATCATGGGTTTGGTAACTTAAATCTCGAATCGGTCTCTGTCAACTTCAATCGCAAATCATGGATTTGGTAACTTAAATCTCGAATCACGGGTTTGGTAACTTAAATCTCGAATCGGTCTCTGTCAACTTCAATCACAAATCATGGATTTGGTAACTTAAATCTCGAATCATGGGTTTGGTAACTTAAATCTCGAATCGGGGCTCTGTCAACTTCAGTCACAAATCAGGGCTCTGTCAACTTCAATCTCAAATCAGGGCTCTGTCAACTTCAGTCACAAATCAGGGCTCTGTCAACTTCAATCTCAAATCAGGGCTCTGTCAACTTCAATCTCAAATCAAGGCTCTGTCAACTTCAGTCACAAATCAGGGCTCTGTCAACTTCTGTCACAAATCAGGGCTCTGTCAACTTCAGTCACGAATCAGGGCTCTGTCAACTTCAGTCACAAATCAGGAAATGTGAATATATTACACATTTCCTGCAATTTTCAGCTTTTTCGGCCTACTACTACGACCACGTTTTGGGTCAAAAATCGGAAAACCGATTCCATTTCCGGATTCAGCGTATCGAAATACCCCATTCCTGCAATTTTCAGCTTTTTCGGCCTTCAAGAGTCAAATTTTCAAAAAATGGATTTTTCTGGAAAAAGCCACTTTTTGGGTCAAAAATCGGAAAACCGATTCCATTTCCGGATTCAGCGTATCGAAATACCCCATTCCTGCAATTTTCAGCTTTTTCGGCCTTCAAGAGTCAAATTTTCAAAAAATGGATTTTTCTGGAAAAAGCCACTTTTTGGGTCAAAAATCCGGAATCTGAACCCATTTCCGGATTCAGCGTATCGAAATACCCCATTCCTGCAATTTTCAGCTTTTTCGGGCTTCAAGAGTCAAATTTTCAAAAAATGGATTTTTCTGGAAAAAGCCACTTTTTGGGTCAAAAATCCGGAATCTGAACCCATTTCCGGATTCAGCGTATCGAAATACCCCATTCCTGCAATTTTCAGCTTTTTCGGCCTTCAAGAGTCAAATTTTCAAGAAATGGATTTTTCTGGAAAAAGCCACTTTTTGGGTCAAAAATCCGGAATCTGAACCCATTTCCGGATTCAGCGTATCGAAATACCCCATTCCTGCAATTTTCAGCTTTTTCGGGCTTCAAGAGTCAAATTTTCAAAAAATGGATTTTTCTGGAAAAAGCCACTTTTTGGGTCAAAAATCCGGAATCTGAACCCATTTCCGGATTCAGCGTATCGAAATACCCCATTCCTGCAATTTTCAGCTTTTTCGGCCTTCAAGAGTCAAATTTTCAAAAAATGGATTTTTCTGGAAAAAGCCACTTTTTGGGTCAAAAATCGGAAAACCGATTCCATTTCCGGATTCAGCGTATCGAAATACCCCATTCCTGCAATTTTCAGCTTTTTCGGCCTTCAAGAGTCAAATTTTCAAGAAATGGATTTTTCTGGAAAAAGCCACTTTTTGGGTCAAAAATCCGGAATCTGAACCCATTTCCGGATTCAGCGTATCGAAATACCCCATTCCTGCAATTTTCAGCTTTTTCGGCCTTCAAGAGTCAAATTTTCAAAAAATGGATTTTTCTGGAAAAAGCCACTTTTTGGGTCAAAAATCGGAAAACCGATTCCATTTCCGGATTCAGCGTATCGAAATACCCCATTCCTGCAATTTTCAGCTTTTTCGGCCTTCAAGAGTCAAATTTTCAAAAAATGGATTTTTCTGGAAAAAGCCACTTTTTGGGTCAAAAATCCGGAATCCGACCTTCAAAACGTCTTAGGATCACTTTTTCTTGCATTCCGAGAGTTTTTGGTTTTGGACCCCCCTGGAAATCGAAATAAGCCCCCCCCATGAATTTTTCAGATTTTTTTCCCGATAATTTTTCACCCTGAATCCGAATCCGTCTTCACTTTTTTCCACCGCTTGACAGATCTCGAGATCTCAGCGTTCCACACAAAGTCCACCTGCACATTATATATAGGAAAATTTCCAATCATAGTGTGGAATTGTTTAGTTATTTACAAGCGCCTCACGGCGCTTGTAAAAGTGTGTAAATGGGGAAGCCTATTAGCTAGCAAAAGCACCGCCGCTATCGCGGCGTTTCGCGACGAAAAAAAAATTTTTGTCTAAAAAATGGTCTAAAAAATTTTGTCTATATTTTGTCTAAATTTTTTGAAAATCTGTATCAGCACATCCGTACGAACATTTTAAGCTATCACTTGCCCGGAAATGAGCAGCGGAAGGGGTCTAAACGCCAGTGGACGCAGGCACGCACGCACGGACAGACACTGGCTTCTTAGTAAAGTAACATGGCCTATCCATTGCTTACAAAAGGAAAGTCGTGAAGGTTTTAAGGAAAAATTTGGGTGGAAAACTCTTAGGAGATAATTTTCCAAATGTTCCTGCAGTAGTTCTTCCTTTGGAGAAGGCAGGTATTTTTGGCCTGATTTAGAATTTACCCATTCACTTTCTTTGACTGAACACAGTAGGTCCTTGTATGGGCATAACGGTTGTTAGTATATATTGCAAAACTGACCAAGGAAATAAAATATCCTTGGTCAGGGTTGTGTTGAATAGCAACAAAAATGAATAGCAACAAAAATGAACACCAAGCTGGTAACACCAGCGGTGAAAAGAATACCACGTAGTACGTGAAGATAAACCTCACTTAATTAATGTTAATGGTTATAACGCTTACTTTTAGTCCCATCTTCATCGCGAACTCAACTACATCCCCTGGGCGAATCTTCTCCCACCAATGGACTAGCATATGTTTACCGTCTTTATAGCGTCTAGAACGGATACCTTTCTTGCGTCGAGGCTGGAACAAAAACGAATTATGGGAAAGTTTTAAAGTTTATGGTTTATTGAAATTGTTATGTGTTCTTAAATAAGAAACTATTTTCAGTCCTCAAATTGACAACAGTGAGTCATCGAAATCCTTGCCGTGTCTTCTTCCATACGCTCCAAATTCTCGAGGCAAACATCCAACATTTCACGAGTTTTGTCGTCTAAGATGACAGGGAAAACTTCACCTTTGGAATCGGCCGAAGCCTGCGAAACACCAGCCGATGTGCTCATAGTTCAAAATAATAGAATTGCTGTAAATTAAATATTCTTGACATGAGAGGCGAGAATGGCAGTAAAATTTCAAAAGAATACATACGAACTAAGGTAAAAATAAAACATTTTTAGGAAAAATTGTAAAGAATCAGTTAGATGCCAACAGAAACGATTCAAAAAATGCGTGGGTGACGAAAATGTTTATGGATTTTACATAAACGTTGTGAAAATTGATATTTTCTTGAAAAAAGTATTTGTTTATTGAGAACGTTTCGTGGAAAGCGTTCGAGAACTATCATTTCAAAGTATTTAGGCGTAAAAACTAAAAAATCAAAATAATAACTAAACGCAATTCAATTCGACGATACATCAGCTCCAGAAGAAAAGTGAAATTAATGCGGAAACCAATAATGACGAAGATTCTGACCTGAAACAGCCTGTAATACTGTAACAGTCTCCTCCCATTTGTGAAAATATTATTATTGTTTGTAATTTTTTTATATTTTCAATTCAATTTATGTCCGTCATTATACGATTACAAATTTCCATTTTATTCCTCAATTTTCGAAATTTTTAGTTTTGTGTTATACAATATTTAAGGTTTCGACATATTTATTTCGTTCTGTATCCGAATTAGCATTTGGTGCTACGTCAGCGTGGAGTAGTTCCGGGTAATTTCGCTCGTTGCGCCTTTCTTTTGATGCCAATTGCTATGAAAAGGTCCTTCGTAGCCAGACGATTTTCTTTTGTGTATAAAGCTATTGTATTTTCTGCAAATTGCGCAAACTGCAGATTTTCAGTGTCGGATAAAATTCATCTGAGGAATACAATGCACAAGCCCGCCCAGAATATTGGGCGGATGGGTAATACAGTGGGCACCGGATATCTTTCAGATAGCCGTACAAAAGTGAAAATGCAATTACTGGATTGTGGAACAATAATTTCTGGAGGAAACGTCATTTTCTATAGAAGTGTAAAGAAATAAAAACTTATATAACAATACGATTACATAAAATATGAAATAAACATAACAATTTTGGATTTTACGATCACGAAGAATCAATGATGCCAATATTATGCTCATAATTGTAGTAGTATGATAATGAAGAAGCAGTTGATTTATATTTGAACCACTTTTCTCGATGCCTTTTCTATTCTCGATCCAAACGCCCCGTTTTAGTTTCACAATCTGTGTGGAATGCAAAATATTTTCTTCCATTGTGCCTTCATCATTTGGAATAATAGGCCTTTATAACTTCCCCTTGCCAGATGTCGAATTGGCAAGCAATCGTAAAAAAGTCCCATATAAAGTTTTGGTGCAAAACTGCAGTGTCATATTCTTCCATTCCTATTGTCGGCGTCAATTCCTTTATTGATGCTATCAATTTCAATCCATGCTTTATTCTGTTTCTGATCTTCTCCTGGTAAACGTTCATATCGTTTGACAAGTATCCCGAATACTAGTACAATGAAACACTGGACCAAGACTCTATTGAATGATTGGCGAGCAGCGACAACGGTACTCCTCACTTATCAAGTATATCTCGAGTAAGCCAATACATGGGAATTCAAAATTTTGGGATCAATATCTTTGTACGAGTACTGTACTTGTGGGAAGCGGCTTTTCTCTTTTATAAATATAATGGTACACTCATCTTGGTACTCTAAATTGCGCTTTTGTCACTCCTTTTGTCATTCTAAGAAAGCTATTTAAAGGCTATTACACCCATAAAAATATCGTATTGCGTCACATAAACCGAGAAATTTTTGCTCAACTCCCTGATGGTAAATCTCGGCAGTAAACACCTTGGGAAATTAATTTTTGCTTGGTTACACAATTTGTGGAATATAAAAAACCTTTTGCCAGTTTCGAAACACGATGCATTCACACAAAACATGGTTCGTGACAAATAGTAGAGTACTTTCGGATTTTTCACAGGTATAATACAGTCGAACTCCGACTATACGACATACAGTTATACGTAAACTCCAGTTATACGACACTTTTGGCCAGTCCCGTGAGTGTCGTATAATCGGAGTTCGACTGTACGTTAAATATTTTGCAATGCTTGATCAAAATCAGTCCATGTTAGATCAAAGTACCGTAAGTTGCATTTTGTATCGCTAACCGGTATGTTCACAAGAAGTCCTCATCTTTTGTGTTTCTAGAACCGAGGCGGCAGCAGGCGTTTCGGAGGTTACTATTTCTGCAATTTTATCCTTTGAACTCCTAACATTCTCTTGATTCTCGCTCATTTTGATATCATTTTTGCTTTCTCTTACATTTTATGACATATTCTACGTTATTTTAATAACTTCCGCGCATTATATTCGTAAATTTTCTTAATTGCAAAAACTTCAGTGCTAGGTTACTTTCAACTAAAACTTCTGTCAGTATGAGCGAGACTAATAAAGAAAAGGAGAAAGATGTGCCGAGCTTGAAGGAAACAACCGAAACTCCTAAAACTGAATCCGAAACGCCAGCTGCCACCTCGCCAGAGGGCTCGCCGCCGCAAAAGAAAATGAGAGGAACGCCTGGTATTTATTCAGTAAAATATTTAGATTTCGAAATATGCTAACTGTAAAAATTTCATACTAAAACTAACGCGCAATCGCTTTCAGAATATTTTATTTTGAAAATGAGCATAGTTTGTAAAATGTGCGTAATACAGTATTTGTTTTAAAACATATTTAAAATACACACATATAAACGGTATTTGATGTTTTTCGTTTATAGCACAAGAAGAGGCCGTACTCTCGACCACGCAGTCTAGCCACTCTTCCAGCAGTTCGGACAGCGAGGATGACAAAGAAGGCCAAGGATATATGAATGATCCACAGTTTTTGTAAGTTTATACATATGTCTACTTAAATTTGTTACAATGTAAATTTTACTGTTGCCAATGTATTTTCATTGTGGCTCTAAAATTTTAGAAAGTCAAAAGTTGTATGCATTACAAGGTTCTCACGCAAGAACTGCGGGATGAGTTTTTCTCCTTTTTCGAGGAAACCTATCCCAATGAGCGAAATCTGCCAATAGAGTTCAAACTAGAGCCCTTATTGACTTTTACAAATTGTTAAGAAACAGACTAATCCACAAACATTGCCACACAGATGGAATCCCAAAACCTAATGGACACATAAGCTTCCAGCCAAATTGATAACTAGTTCCTAAGCTTGACCGTCGTCGAGTAGTTTTCTGTAACCATGAATACACTTTAAAAAATGTAAATAATTTATATATTTAATTTAGGAATCTTTGGAAAGCGGAATATGAAAAAGAGGGCAATGTCAAGGACGCTAAGGCCATCCAGGATTACTTGGACCACCGCACCGCCACTGGGGAGGAAGAATCTGATGAGGAGGGAGACGACCCAAGCGATGTTTCTGAAGACGAAATTCCACTGCACTCTGAAAAGGGCGAAGACGATGATTAATACGTTTGTTGATTTTTGTGTTTTATATTTCTTGATTTTTAATTTTTTATGCAAATCATCCTCATCTTGATTGGATACTTCCTCCTCAGTGGCGGTGCAGTAGTCCATGCGGTTCTGTGAAAATAGAACATTTTTATACAAAATAACGTATTGAGTTGTTGAAAATTTTGGAGAAGGCAAAAAATAGCACAATAAGCAATTCTTATTCTAAGCATAATATGATGAGCATACAAAATTAAAATTCTTTTCCATTTCATGATCTTCGCGATTTTTCGCTTGGCTAATTTAGATATTGAAATGTTATAGGAAGCTTTATACATCAGTTAATATAGTATTTGGCTTAACTACGTCTGTATGTTCGCTGTAAATGTCTGTGACGCTGTAAATCTCGATATAGACCATGTACAGAGCTGAAATTTGGCAGGTATATGTAATCGACCATGTAGAATCGATATCCGAAAAAATTTCGATGTTCTAGAATGTTCTAGAAGAGTTATGAGTTTTTCAAGAATTTTTAGTCTGTCTCAATCGAAGTATATTAAAAATCAATCCTAATGAGCTGAAATTTGGTATATATATCAAATCGAATATGCTGAAAATTCCTATCCAAAAAAATTATATAAAAGTTTGAAAAAATAAAAACTTTTTCTTTACATATTGTCAAAAATGGTCATTTGTTGAATGTGAATGTTGAATGTGGCTGAATGTTGATCTTAGATTTGAATGTGTGTTGAATGTTGATCATAGATGTATGAACTAATTAATTATAAAATCGATTTCGAATGTTTAAATCGATTGTAAATGAATTGACCGATTGTAAATGAATTGTAAAATCGATTTATCAATTGTAAATCGATTGTAAATGAGTTGTAAAATGGATCCATGAGTTGTAAATCGATTGTAAAATCGATTTAACAATTGTAAATCGATTGTAAATGAGTTGTAAAATGGATCCATGAGTTGTAAATCGATTGTAAATGGATTGTAAAATGGATCCATGAGTTGTAAATCGATTGTAAATGGATTGTAAAATCGATTCATCAATTGTAAATCGATTGTAAATGAGTTGTAAAATGAATCCATGAGTTGTAAGTCGATTGTAAATGAATTGTAAAATCGATTTATTAATTGTAAATCGATTGTAAATGAGTTGTAAAATGGATCCATGAGTTGTAAATCGAATTGTAAAATCGATTTATCAATTGTAAATCGATTGTAAATGAGTTGTAAAATGGATCCATGAGTTGTAAATCGATTGTAAATGAATTGTAAAATCGATTTATCAATTGTAAATCGATTGTAAATGAGTTGTAAAATGGATCCATGAGTTGTAAATCGATTGTAAAATCGATTTATCAATTGTAAATCGATTGTAAATGAGTTGTAAAATGGATCCATGAGTTGTAAATCGATTGTAAATGAATTGTAAAATCGATTTATTAATTGTAAATCGATTGTAAAATCGATTCATGTGTTGTAAATCGATTGTAAAATCGATTTATGAGTTTTAAATCTGGCTAAAAAAATCGATTGTAAATGGATTGTAAAATCGATTTATCAATTGTAAATCGATTGTAAATGAATTGTAAAATGGATCCATGTTTTGTAAATCGACTGTAAATGAATTGTAAAATGGATCCATGAGTTGTAAATCGATTGTAAAATCGATTTATCAATTGTAAATCGATTGTAAATGAGTTGTAAAATGGATCCATGAGTTGTAAATCGACTGTAAATGAGTTGTAAAATGGATCCATGAGTTGTAAATCGATTGTAAAATCGATTTATCAATTGTAAATCGATTGTAAATGAATTGTAAAATCGATTTATCAATTGTAAATCGATTGTAAATGAGTTGTAAAATGGATCCATGAGTTGTAAATCGATTGTAAATGAATTGTAAAATCGATTTATCAATTGTAAATCGATTGTAAAATCGATTCATGTGTTGTAAATCGATTGTAAAATCGATTTATGAGTTTTAAATCTGGCTAAAAAAATCGATTGTAAATGGATTGTAAAATCGATTTATCAATTGTAAATCGATTGTAAATGAATTGTAAAATGGATCCATGAGTTGTAAATCGATTGTAAATGAATTGTAAAATGGATCCATGTTTTGTAAATCGATTGTAAATGAATTGTAAAATGGATCCATGAGTTGTAAGTCGATTGTAAATGAATTGTAAAATCGATTTATTAATTGTAAATCGATTGTAAAATCGATTCATGTGTTGTAAATCGATTGTAAAATTGATTTATGAGTTTTAAATCTGGCTAAAAAAGGCTCAAGAGTATATGATATTTCAGTTTGACAATAGGCTCAACAATGTATGATGTTTAATTTTGGAAGCCGGCCAAAGAATCAATGAAATTTCAGTGTGGCAATAGGCCCTAGAATGTATAATGTTTCATTTTGGAAGCAGGTTCAAGTATCTGTTTATATAGTATTTTGAATGGACATCGATATGTGTATTAGACGCTTCAGTTAGATATGTTTCAACGTAGGTATCGATATGTGTGATATACCAATCGATAAACAGTGTCGAGTAGAGGTGAACGCAAAAAATAGAATTCTAGAATGTCCTCGAAGAGTTATGAGTTTTTGCAGAATAAATGTAATTAAATCTCGATATAATTCATGTACTGAGCTGAAATTTGGCATGTATATGTAACCGACATTCAAAATTTGATATCCGAAGAATATTTTGTTGCAAATAGAATATGTTTTGTTGCAAAAAATGTCCGAAAATGTCTGCCACGTAATAAATCTCAATATGAAATTCGGGTATAAATTATATATGAGCTGTATAATAGCTCAATCGATAGATCACGATTAGACAAATCGACTGCTATATAAATCTCGATGTTCTAGAATGTTCTATAACAGTTATGAGTTTTTCAAAAATGAAGGGTAAATTCGCTAAAATCTAACCACATGAGCTGTATAATAGCTTATAATAGCTCAATCGATAGATCACGATTAGACAAATCGACTGCTATATAAATCTCGATGTTCTAGAATGTTCTATAACAGTTATGAGTTTTTCAAAAATGAAGGGTAAATTCGCTAAAATCTAACCACATGAGCTGTAAAATAGCTTATAATAGCTCAATCGATAGATCACGATTAGACAAAGGACTGCTATATAAATCTCGATGTTCTAGAATGTTCTATAACAGTTATGAGTTTTCAAAAATGAAGGGAAAATTCGCTAAATCTACATGAGCTGTATAATAGCTTATAATAGCTCAACCCGATAGATCACGATTAGACAAATCGACTGCTATATAAATCTCGATGTTCTAGAATGTTCTAAAAAGTTATGAGTTTTCAAAAATAAAAGGGTAAATTCGCTAAAATCTAACCACATGAGCTGTATAATAGCTTATAATAGCTCAATCGATAGATCACGATTAGACAAATCGACTGCTATATAAATCTCGATGTTCTAGAATGTTCTATAACAGTTATGAGTTTTTCAAAAATGAAGGGTAAATTCGCTAAAATCTAACCACATGAGCTGTATAATAGCTTATAATAGCTCAATCGATAGATCTCGATTAGACAAATCGATTGGTATATAAATTTTGTTGTTCTTTAATGTTCTAGAATAGTTTTTTTTATTTTCATTTGTCATATCGTTTTTTAAATTTATTGTAAAAGCATGTTTTTCAAAAATATACAAAACTGTCCGTAACGCTGTACTCGATATAAATTATGTACTGAGCCAAAATTTGGCATGTAGATTTAGAGGGATAGATGTAGAAAGTGTATAGATATAGTGAGAGATAGATATAAAGGGATAATTGATAAGTGATGGAAGATTTAGAGGGATTGATGTAGAGAGGGATAGATGTAGAGATAGATGGATAAATAGAGAGGGATAGCTATAGGGGATAGATGTAGAAAGTGTGTAGATATGGAGGGGTAGATGTTGAGGGATAGATGAAAATAGATGGATAGATTTAGAGCGATAAATGTCGAGGAATAGATGAAAAAAGATGTATAAATATAGAGAGGGACAGATATATAGTAGGGTTTATTATATTTAGAGCGATAGATGTAGAAAGTGTATACAAATAGATGTAGTGAGGGATAGATAGAGAGGGATAGATGAAAAGAGATGGATAGATGGTGTTCTAGAAAATATTTTTTATTCAAAAAATGTCCAAAAATGTCTGTCACGTATTAAATCGCGATATAATTCATGTACCGAGCTGAAATTCGGGTATAAATTATATATGAGCTGTATAATAGCTCAATCGATAGATCTCGATTAGACAAATCGACTGGTATATAAATTTCAATGTTCTTATAAGCTTTATACATGTAGAGAGTGATATATAGAGGATATACGAAAAAAGATGGATAGATTTAGAGGGATAGATGGAGTGATGGTCAGATTTTGATGGATAAATATAGAGAGTGATATATATATAGGGATAGATATAGAAAGTGTATAGATATGGACGGATAAATATAGTGAGGGATAGATATAAGGGATGGATGAAATGAGATGGATAGATTTAGAGGGATAATTGTAGAGATAGATAGATATAGATGGACAAATATAGAGAGGGATAGATGTAGAATAAATGAAAATAGAAGGAGTTGAAGAGGAGCAAAAGAAGAGAGAAAAAGAGGAGAAAAACAAAAATTTAATATAAGTTTGTGTGTAAAATTGTGTTCTTAAAATATTCCATTTTCATTATCCCAATTCAATCTATCAGCAAATATCAAAAATTAATTGTAGAATGTATTTTATGAATATGTACTGTATGGATATGTAATCAATATGTACTAGCTTGGAGGGCCGGCGATAGCCGGCCCGTTGAAGCTAGTGTTTAGTATAAGCCATTTGTGGAAAAATTTTATTCGTTTATATTTCTTTGCAATAATGTAACATTTATCCCAGTCAGCTTCCAGGAATATGGACTAGAACAATATGAATTTCTATTAATATGCGGAATTTTTGATGGATTGTTTCCATACCATTAGCCATCCATACCACAACCAAAATTGATATCTGTGCTGTAATCTTTACCATAATATGAAATTTATTACTATGGGCTCCATTAATATAGACGACTTTTCCCCTAAGAAAGTGGAGTATGAACCAGAGGAATATGATTGGAATATAATTGGAAGCTGACTGCACAATCAAAATTGGAGATTTGAACGATTTCTCATTCTGGTCTGTAGTCTTATTTTTGCTGCTTTAATCTGGCCACTTCGTGGAAAACGATGGCGTCATTATTTTGGATATAAGCTATGTCAAAATTTTCAAATATCAAACTTTTGGTCACTTGAATAAAATGAAATAATTTTCGATCTTTCCCATCATGAATTGTTAGGCGGTATAGATCAAAACAATTTGGGCAGACCGGATAAATTTATAGTTGCATGTTTTTGTGTCTTTATACAGTTCCAAACAGCTTAGGGTATCTGAGTACTTTTTCTTTGTCAGCCGCACTTTGTCAATTTTCTAATCCATTACCCATTTTACATTGACACATATCAATATGTGACAACCATTTTATTTGTTGAAGTTTTATAATATTTTGAATTGTTATTGTTATTATTTTTTAAACATTTTCTATGAATATATAATAAATGTTGCAATTCTCACAATTTTTCAATAATTCTAATAGAACGCTTTCTGTTGCGTTATTTTCTTGTAGGAAGAATGAACTGTAAGAATTTTGAGCTAAGATTATAAGAATAATATTGGGGTGTAGCGAAAGTTCCATTCCACATTGTATATGTCAATCAAAATAAAGTGTCAAGCAAGTGATTTTTGGTAGTATCCCTAATTCTGGTGCGGGGAGTCCGGATTTGACCTCAGAATTGACCTGGTCCTGACACGAAAGTTGCGAAATGGCCGTTTTTGTTAAAAAAGTGCTTTTTTGAGCAAATAATACCCCCAAAAATGACCGTTTTTGAGACGTAATAAGAAATTTGAAACTTTTCAAAAAATCTAATTTTTTGAAAAGTTCCGGGTTTTAACGTTTTTAGGGGTGTTCGGATGTGCTGACTCCGAACCTGCAATTAGTTTTCTCATTACGTCTCAAAAACGGTCATTTTTGGGGGTATTATTTGCTCAAAAAAGCACTTTTTTAACAAAAACGGCCATTTCGCAACTTTCGTGTTAGGACCAGGTCAATTCTGAGGTCAAATTCGGACTCCCCGCACCAGAATTAGGGATACTACCAAAAATCACTTGCTTGACACTTTATTTTGATTGACATATACAATGTGGAATGGAACTTTCGCTACACCCCAATATATAGAAAATTTGATTATAAAAAATTTGTTTGGAAATTTTTGGAATTATAGTTCTTCAGAAGCACGTTGGTCATTTAATTGGAAACATGAGCAACAGAAGTGGATTGTCTCGTTATTTCGATTTCACGTACATTTTTCAATGTACCTATTTTCTGCAATTTACTTGGCAGGTTTCAGATAATAATACTATTAGAATCAAAATGAGTTTTATTGTCGGAGTCGATAGACGAATGAATATTTAAAAGTTATAGTAAACGACGTCGACTAAAATAATCAACGACAGAATTTAAAATTCAGTTTGAATTCGCGCCTTTCTTTAACCCTTCATTGCCCGACCGTCGGTTTTTGCTGATTATTGGTATACCGGTTGAATTCGAGATTCTAAGGGATGCGAATTTTTTCTTTTTCCGAAATTCTTTCAAAATTCGAATTTTTGGTGGTTAAAAGTCGGGATTTTTCCGAAAATCCATGATACCTCTATGATTTCGAAATTTTCAAAAAAGTCAAAATTTTAAAAAGCCTAAAAAGCACATTTCTGGTCAATTTCAATGCGCAGAGCACGAATCTGAAGTCAGTTTTTGCGTTGTGTCTCAAAAAAAAGCTTAATGTGGTAGATCGCTTAATATTTCAGACTAGATAGGGAGGAGCCGCTTCGCGGCTCCACCCAAGCTAGGAAGCGGGTAGCGTGCATCTGCGGCACTTCGCGCACCGCCATCAGCGGTCAGAGTTGGGTTGTTCGGAGTAAATAAGTATGCCCTCAGTGGCTTTGTCAAGGGAGCGGTGCGCGAACGGCCGCTCGAACGGGGTTTTGTCAGCGAGACTCGCGGCCTTATTTTTAGTAGCTGCGTTTCAATTTGATTCAAATATGACTGACTAGCGGCGTGGGACTCCCTACGGGAGCCTGGTTAAAATTTAGTCTATATGGACACCTATATGCTCTTAGTTCCCTCACATTCCAAGGGAGAGGGTCGGGCGCTCCGCGCCCGAACACAGGACTCCAGGGTGTATTGTATGTGTATAATTATACACCCCTAAGAATGTATTCCAGTAAAAAGCGTGACAAAACCTGACATACAAAAATATAGAATGCCAAAAGGCGGGAATTCAAATTTGAATTTTCCAGGTTACGCTCGGAGTTACCGCTTTAGCTTACTGGGGGATTTGTATCTCTGACTCCCTGACCTCACTTACAGACAAAAACCTCACTTACAGACAAAAAACCTCACTTACAGACAAAAACATCACTTATAGACAAAATTTTAGTCTAAATTTGTCTACATTTAGCTAAATTTTGACCTTAAATTCGGATTCCCCGCAAAAAGTTACCCTAATCAGATACCTTTAAAAATTAAGCACCCCTAAGAATGCACTTCCCAAAAGTCCCAGATGACGCCACATCCCAGATGACGCCAGACAGCTTTTCCATCTTACATAAACCGCAATGTAAGTGTCACGTCCGCCCTTAGTTCACCTTATGTTTTACGGCCTTCCGAGCATATCTGATGGAACCCCTCTATAGTAAATCGACCCCGCTGATCTCGAATCCGGCGCCAGATTAATTCTCAAGTCACGTGAAACGAGACTTACGTGAGTCACGTAAAATGGCAAGTATAGCCGTCGCCGCTTAGACTTTGACGTGTTATACATCAATCGCTTCCTCTCGACGAGAGAAGACGATTGGTACCGGTTTTAAGCCCGAACTCGGCGACCACCGGAAGATATGGCTTCCGGCAATCCGGAAAATCCTGGATTTGGCCAGGTCACAGATCCTCTGTCGCCGCTCGGATTTTGACGTGTGATACACCAATCGCTTCCTCTCGGCGAGAGAAAACGATTGGTACCGGTTTCAAGCCCGAACTCGGCGA